>PVKS010007963.1:45565-70600 GCA_004027875.1 Aplodontia rufa | reverse complement strand
ACATTATGAAAATGGTAATTCAAACCCATAGTGCTCCAAATTAAACCATACATTATCGGATGCACTCAACCATCTATTTTGCAAAAAGACAGGATGAATGAAATCAAATCAAACAGAAAACTGGAGTGCAGCTTCCCCTTCAGAATGATTAATAAAGCCCAGAGCCACAGGATTATTGTAAGACGAATTTCACTGTAACCCAGATGTACATCAGGAGAGAGTTAGTTCATATACTGAGAGACCCAATCACAGTACAGCTTCGTAGGGCAAGACAATTATGGCTGCAAAGAGATGGTAAAAGGCCCCACATCTCCTGCTAGTGCTGCAGATTCCTTAGGAGATGGGCTTGTAGGTGGATAGCTGTGTAGGTAAAAACATTGCCACACAATTCTGTTTTGAGTCAAACCTGTATCTCAGGGTGACTCTTTCCCCTCCTCTACTTCTCTCTCTGTTACCCACAAGGCCACAAAAATAACCCAGCAAGAGGTGTGAAAATAGGATCTGGAGCCAGGAACATCCGGTATCTCAAGTTCCAGCTCTGTGGCTTCCACCCTGGTGCCTTGGGAACACAGGACCCTTTCTGGCGCCTGGGAGAGATTAGGAGAAAGAGGGGGAGGAGAGCTTGCAAAGTGAAGGAGGCAGAGAAATAGAAGGTGGAGATGATTTTCAAAGAAAGAGTTGCTGGGTGAATTAATTATGCAAATAAGAAGTTGATGGGGAAGCACCCTCTCTATTAAAATGGAAACTTTGGTTAATGGGAATTAAGCCATTGAAAGTTACAAACTTGGGCTGGACCAGTGGCTCTGTGGTTACTTGCCTGGCATGCGCGAGACATGGTTTGAACCCCAGGACCACGAAGTGCCCCCAAGCACAAAAGCCACATGGAAAACTAAATAAAATTGATTACTCTCTCTCTCTCTCTCTCACTGTGCATCTCTCTCTTTAAAAAAGAAAGAAAAGAAAAGAAAAAAAAGAGTTAAACTTCCCACCAGCTAATTAAAACAGGATTTTTTTTTTAAAGGAATGTCTCCAATTTACCAGTGGGGAGAGCCGTTGTTTCAGGGTGAGGAGGTGGAAAACCCTAGACTACATTACCTGCTGGTGAAACCATAGTAGTTAGGGGACCACTGGGCACAGTTTAACCCAACCAGATTCAGCAGCTGTCAATACCTTTTGTGGGGGAAATTCGTTAAGCTTTCTAATGTGTTTTCACACCTGAAGTGTAAATCAAGCCGCTACTGGAAAAGTTTCTTTTGGTATACGGAGAATTTTCAAACTGTGGAAGATACCACATCTTCCCATCTCCCTTGCCAAAGAGAGGAGCCTTCCTTTCTGAGGAAGGTCTGAAGACCAAGAAGTGTAAGAAAGAGACAAGTTAAAGTCCTGCAGAGGGAGCAATTTCCTCCAGTTTTAGAAGGCATTGAAAATGAAACAAAAAGTGTGTTGGGGAAAAGGAGGAGACTCCAGTGGAAGGGAAGACGGGAAAGAAATAATCAACAGCTAACAACCACAGTGGAAATGAAAACAAAAATGGGGCAAAGAGTTTTTGCACTTCAGGTCTTTTAAAAATTCAGGCCAGTTTGGACCTAGAGAAATCAGACAATTCTGATTGCCCAGGAATATCCGGGCTGGCATTCAGTCTCTCCCCAACTGGGGTCCTCCCGACACCAGCAACCCAGCCTCATTTGCCTAGGATAGGCAGTCTTAGGGCAGCCAGCATTGACATTGAAACGGAATCCTAATGTTCTCTTGAATGACGGAGGAATTTTTGCGCGGACACAAAAATTTTGGAACACACACACACACACACACACACACACACACACACACGCCCCTCTTATGCTGAGGCCTTGAGGAATTCCAAGAGGGTATCCTGCAGCCCTACGTGGCGAGGATCGCAGGAAGCTGCCGCCGCCAAGACCCACCCTAAGATTCTGTTGACTAGCCTGTGAGCAACTGCAATAGCAAGGCAGAGACTATTGCCAGCTTCCGAACTTGACCCCTGGCTACAGACGGTTTCAGAAGCACGCAGTCTGACAACCACAAAGTACCAAATAAGTCATACCCCTCACAGAACGAGCAAAACACAAGCCACCCACAGATTCCCAAAGCCGCGCGGCGCTGGTGTAGAGAAGCTCAGCCAGGAGGGGGCGCGGGAGCAGCGCGTCTAACAAGTGGCCCCGCGCATAGCCGGCGATCGCCTGCAGTTCCCTGGAGCTGGCATCCGGTGCCGGGCAACTGGGGTGCGAGCCCAGAGGGCCTCTAAGGGAGTACTCCACTCACTCTTGCTGCTGGGGACGGAGGGGAGCACGAACAGGCTAGGCGCCCAGGCACTCGCTCCGGGATCGCTATCCCGTGCAGTGGGCAAGAGTATTAGCCAATACCCCACCAAATGGCACTTCCACCCTCGACTACCAAAGGCTATAGAAGCCAGTGTCTGTAGTCGAGCTCAAGAAAGTAGGAGCCAGGTTACCTTGCTCCTCGGGATCCGAGTGACTGCAAGGTCCCAGATAAACGGCTGCGCCTTCTCCGCAAAAGCCAAACCCAGTTCGAGTTTGCAGACTCTCAGATGACCCAGGTCCAAAACCCAGTGCTGGCCGAGGGGTGCTCCCAAGCCTAGAGAAACAACCTAATCAGAAGGCGTATTTACCTTTTGCTCAGGTAAGGGAGAACCCCTGTCCCCTCCCAGAAACGGCGAGTAGAAATTCTCCGAATTTAGGGGATGGGAAGCGCTGAAGGTGTGTCAATTTCTCTCCGCCTGTCGCTCATCTTTCTGGCACCAGGTGGCGCCATAGGCACGTCGTCTCTACCCGCGCTCCCGCTGGGCTTGGGACAGTGCGGCAGCTCTCTGCTTGAGTCTTGGGTCACACTTCCCTTTTCAGCCCCTTATACCCTGAATTTGGGCGCAGAGGAAGATCCCCTTTTACACATGCCCTCTACCCTGATCTCAGTTAATGGCAAGGCTTTTGACATGAGGTTGAGAGCTAAATAACCAAGTGGGAAAAGAATAAAAGTGGGTTTATTGTTTGCAACGTGTTGGCATCTCCCACTCATTTGAGGAAGGGCATTAAATTCTTCCATGTATAGGAGGCTCAGAAGAAAACCCTTAGGCATTTTAAACAAAGATACAAGATGGGCATCTGCTTAGATGGGCATCTGGAAGTGGGATGGTGGGTGAGGCAAGAGAGAAACACACCACGGTGTGAATATAGCCAAGTATTCCATTTATTAACAAAATAAGTCTTACCAAGGGAGAGCTCTATTCACCCCAAACGGGCCTCGCAGCCCTGTGCTGCTGCATGAGACCGGGAGGGAGGGAAGATGTGGGAAAAGACACAGCCTCTCCAAGTCTTCCACCCCAGTCACTGAGGGACCCATGGAAACCCAGGACCAACTTTGGGGATTGCTGGGACAGGGCTGGGAGAGGGCAAGGGAACTCCTAGGATTTGAGTGCTTCCTGAGTCCCCAACCTTCCTCCCATAGACCTAGTGAGGCTGAACCATCCACTGACTTGGCGATTGGTCTATCTGGAGGGATCCAAAGGATCACCCACCTCGCCCCTGCCGCCAGTGGAGGGGTCACAGCCCCAATCAGGGACAGAAAAAAAATGACTATAAAGCACTTGGCAAAATACAAAGAGCAAAGTTGCAGGCCAGTGGGTCCTCTAGGGCTTTTAACTGAATAGGATGAGCCCTACAGGTGCCTCACCAGCCCTCAGTGTGAATACCAGGTGTTAGGGCAGAGGGCAGGACAGGCTCTGTCAGGGCCCTGGGCCCATCGGAGTGGGGGAAGCTTGTTGGGGTTGGGGTCAGGGCTCTCCAGGGGCAGAGTAAGGTTGAGGGACAAGGCTGTAATTTGGGGGGCCAGGGCCCCAACCAAGGCCCTTCAAAGGAGAGGGAGGGATTTTGCAGAAGGGTCAATAGAGCTCAAGACCTCCAGCCACCAAGGTTGCCCCCTCCACACCCCAAAATCATTACCAAAAAAAAAAAAAACGCTTCTCTGCTACTTGTACAAAGGAAAAAACAACCTCGAATGGAAGGAAACAAGAGGGGATGAAGGGAAAAGAGGGAATTTAATGGTTAAGACTCATGCAAGAAAACTCCCCAGGAAGGGAAAAGGAAACATAGAACCCAAGAACCCCAACTGTCCCTCCTCTCCTGAAAACCAAACCAATAAAAAAAAGAAGGAATAAAAATTTAAAACTTATACCTAAGGGAAAAGAAAAGAAGAGGGGCGGGGTCATGTAGTTATCTGTGTGGTTAATATTATTATTTGGGGGAACATAGACTTTTTGCATACCATTGACTCGTGTGGGCCGTTAATGCACTTATATTCCCAGCTTGTAAGCTAACATTATAGTAAATAAATACACAGTCCAGTGGGGAGGGTCTGGGCGGGAATCCCGGCAAGGATAAGCAGTAGTGGAGGCTGCAGCGGCGCCAAAGGCGGTGGTGGGGACTAGGAAAGAGGGGGAGGACAGAAGGACTGGATGGGGGCCAGAGTTGTAGTTACTGGTATCCGAGAGCCGAGGCTGAGGCTAGTCTCTGTCCGTACAGCGCGTATGGTGAATAGTAGGGTCCGGCTGTAGGGAGGGACGGTACGGCCAGGCCCCCAGCTGTGGATAAGTGGCTCTTGCCATAAGGGTGGTACCGGCTTAGGCCCAAAGTGTGTGGACTCCTCAAGGACAGCGACCCGGGGCTGCCAGGGGCTGTGGGCGGGGGGAGGTGCAGATGGCAGGAGGCGGCGGCTGCAGCCGCAGCAGCTGCGCTGCCCAGGCCCGAGGCCCCGGGATAGGCGGCCAGAAGTTTCTCGGCGCCAGGCAAGGCCGTGTGAGTCCGTAGGTGGCTGAGCAGCTCCTCCGAGGTGGCGAAGCGCTTGTCGCAGGGCCCACTGGCCGCCACCCAGTTGCAGCTGTGCGGCAGAGGTTCATTCTGCAGCATGAAGCCATAGGTGTAGAGCGGGTGGCCCGGAAGCGCAGCTTGAGCTGCGCTAGATGAGAGAGCTGCAGGCTGCAGCGGGTGCCCGGGGTACACTAGTGGGTAGCCCCCAGCCTTCAGGCTGGGCCCAGCCGCGTCGTGCGCACTGCAAGTGGTGCAGCTGGAGCCTCCCAGGTGCGAGGCGCTGTGGTAACCTCCCAGGCAGTAGGGGTCGCGGCATAATCCCTGTAGGAAGGAGGGCGGGGAGGCCCCCGTGAGCGGGCTGGAACTGGGGGGCTTGCCGGGTGGCAGGCCTAGGCCCCCAGACAGCTGACCTCCCACGAGGCCAGACTTGCTAGGATCCAGGCCAGGCACAAACTGAGACGGGTAGCCGGCGTAGGCGCCCACGATGGAGCCGTGGTAGCCAATGCTGGAGGGCGGCAGCGGGAACACCGAGTGGCCTGGTTTGTAGGGCGACACTGGCGCCACGTGGCCTGCCCCCACAAGAGCTGAGGGCGGTTCTGACTTGCGCCCGGAGGCCCCAGCCTCGGTGCCGCCGTGTGCACCAGACTCCCCACCGCTGCTGCGGCTCACGGCCGCTGGCTCTGGGCTGGGCTTAGGCTCCTGGTCTTTCTTGTCCAGCTCCCCGCAGCCACTCCCACCTCCGCTCTTGCAGTCAGAGTGGTGCGGGGAGCTGCCGCGGGAACCGCTGGGGGAGGACGAGGACGACGAGGCGGAGACTGGAGCTCCATGCGGTGGAAAAGGTGGGCAGGCGGCGCTGGGGACCCTGAAGCCTGCCTTGTCTCCCGGGGATGAGGAGGATGAGGAAGAAGTGGAGGACACCGAGGAGGAACCGCTGTCTTTGCGGGAGTCGCTGCCACCAGAGCCCTTGGAGTAGGGCTTGAAGCTAGACTTGTCCTCGGTGGGGGAGTCCCCCAGCTGCTTGAGCGCGGTTGCGGAGGCGGCGCCCGGGGCCGAGCGGCCAGGGTCCTTCTCTGCTCCCAGCCCGTTGGCCGCTGCGGCTACTGAGTTGAGCTTGGACGAGGGCGGAGGGTCAGGCTTGCCGATCTGCGAGCAGGTCTGGGCCAGAAGCGCCAATGGACTCTTCTTTGCGTCCAGCTGTGGGAGACAGTGGCAAGGGGAGGGAGAAAGGGGTGAGACTAGGAGACCCACCGACCTCTGGCTTGCTGCGGCGAGACAGAGCGCGAGAAGGCCTAGGCGAGAGGGTCTGAGAGTGAGGCCGGGCTCGGGCGGGGCAGCTGGGCGGAACTGCGCTCACACTGCGGGTTGGTCCGGGAATGCACCGCAGGCCCAGACTGGGGAATGGGGCGGTGGACAGGGTTCGCTAAGGTCCACTGCAGGGGGCGAGGGGGAGTGCCTTCTTTGGGATTGGAAGTGTAACTCGCCTCTTTTTCTCTAACCTCCTCCTCCTCTAGGCCCAAGGAAAAACTTATCCTTTAGTTTGGGGGAACTTCGCTTGGGACGGGTTTCTGGCGATGGTGCATTGGGGTAGGAACCGAGAGAGGCGCTTTCTAAAGGCAGGGCTGCTGCTGGCGCTCTTAGTAGCCCCTCCTTCCTTCCCGGGGAGGGCACCCAGGGAAGTGGCAGGAAGAAAGACCCGGGATCGGGAGGGCCTGGGAGTAGCATAGTGTGCCCCAACCGGATGGGAAAAAGGCGGAATGGGACCTGGACGGCCAGTGCTCCAAAGAGAACAAGCGGAGGCAGCCAGCCGGGAGTGGGGTGGGGTGGGGTGGAAGGACCCAGGAGAGATCATCGCTGGGTAGCAAACTGGTTGCCGGAGAAAAAGTAAGAGGTGCGGTGGGAACTACAGAGCAAATTCGATCCAAGAGAAAACACCTATCTCCGAAGGGAGAGCGGGGAACGAAAACCTTCTACGGGGAACCAGCGGGGAGAACCTAGTGGTCCTGTTTTCTATTCCTCCTCACTCAGTCCGCCAGCTTGGCCAGACCTAGGCGTCGCACCGAGCCCGAGGGAGCAGGGAGCAGGGCGCAGGGCCACCCAGCCCAGCAGTGGTGGGCGGAATGGGCCGGCGCTGGGCGGGCAGCGCCGGGGAGACTGACCTCAATGGGGCTGACGGGAGTGGAGGACAGCGGCTGTAGGTACTCCGGGTGTAGGAGGTGACCGGTGTGAGCGCTCAGCATCTTCAGGACCCTGATAGGGAGCCGGTTCGCCTGGCGCAGGGGGTCCGCCGGGGGCAAGAGGGACACCGCCACCGGCACCGCCGGCCTCTTCCCGCCGCCGCCGCTGCCGCTGCCGCTGCTCTCGGGTGTCCTTGGGTTAGATCCAGCGGGCGAATCGCTCATTTGGAGGAGGCAGCGCCACTGGGGGGGCGGGGAGGGAGGGGGAGCACCGGGGAGGCGAGCTCCCGGGGCGGGTGGGCTCGCTCCGCAGCGTCGAGCGCCGTGCAGCAGTCGCTGCGCCTCCTCGCCTCCTCCCCTCCTCCACCGACGCCGCAGCAGCCGCCGCCGCCGCCGCCGCCGCCGCTAGCTCCGGCGAGCACACAAAAACCTTAGTCTTCCGCGAGCCGCACGTCAAATAGCCGCGATCGGCAGCCACACTTCAAAGGGATCGCCGCGCCCGCCCAATCGCAGCTCTCGCCGGGACCCTAGGGCGGGGAGAGCGGCGGGCGGAGGCCGGCGCCGCCGGTGGGAGGAGAGTCTTAAAGGGCCCTCGCCGGCGCGCCGCCGCCGCCGCCGCCGCGGCCTTCACCGCTCTGCGTACTCCTCCCTTCTCCACCCCACCCCACTGGGCCGTCCTTGCTTCGGGGTCTCAGTAGGGACGGGACTTCTCCGGGATCCCGGGTTGTGCGCCCACTTCGTGGGCTTTCCTGACGCTACTTCCCTTCTCCCTCCCCACTACTAGGGAGTGGTGCTGGCAGGGGCTGTCACCCTGTGAGTCGGGTTTGGGGTCCGGGTGGGAGTGCGAGGCGCCAGCTCAGGTACTGAGGAATAAGAACCTCTCCCAGAGGTCCCCTGGGGGCGGGCAATGCCTCAGGACCCTGGGTCCTTCTCGGGAGCAGCTCTGGCCCTCTCTTCTACCCGATTCTAATTGGCCTCTCTCGGGTGTGTTCACAAGGAAGCGCCCGAGCCTCGCAGGCATCCACTGTTCTCGGGCGCGGCGTGAGTCGCTCTCACTACTTTGAGCCTGCAAGTTTGAGGACTCCCTTCCGGGGTGAGAGAGTCGCCTTGGAGTGCGGTACGCTGGTCTGTGCGCACTGCCCGGATGCGACTGGAGCGTAGTGCCTGCCTATGCTCTGATTTATAGGTTCGGTGTTGGGTGTGTTTCAGGTTTCTTGTCGTGTCCCGTTTAAAGGCGTGAAGTCCCTTCACTGTACCGCACCCTGCTGTTGTTTTTGGGGACCTGGGGTCATGGGAGAGACCGGTAGCCGAGCGGAGGTGGGCATCCCTAATCGTGGCAGGACGACTCTTAATCCAGAGCTATGCCCCCTCTTTTTCCTCCACGCAGTAGAAAATGCAGTAGTCTTCCCCAGAAAAAATTCAGGATAAAAACTTTTTATTAAAAATAACAATATCCTCCCCGACTTCCTGCGCCTTTTGGATAAAATATGTATTTCCAGCTTCTCCCTTGGCAGAGATCTTA
The DNA here is from genome assembly GCA_004027875.1 of Aplodontia rufa. Taxonomy (NCBI): domain Eukaryota; kingdom Metazoa; phylum Chordata; class Mammalia; order Rodentia; family Aplodontiidae; genus Aplodontia; species Aplodontia rufa. The sequence continues at coordinate 62,063 of PVKS010007963.1, read as the reverse complement.
CGTAGTAATCGTCCTGACGTTAAAGTTCGGGGTCTGCGGCTCATCAGAAGGGGAAGCTGACCCACTGAAGTGACCATTTCTACCTGCTCTAGGCGGCCAGTGGAGGCGCGCTGGTGTCACCGTCTCCTTTGGAGTACCACTTTCCCAAGTTCTAATCCATCACTCAGATTGTCAAGCCTGTCAATCCAGGGATATTGCTCCAGGACTTTCCATTCCAGACTGCGTTCTGACCAACGCCTTGGGACAACAGGAGAACCCAAGACCAGGGTAGGAGATTTCAAAGGGGTTCTTCAAACCGAAAGAAATAACTATCATAGAAATTAAACGCCATAACCTTTATCCTCTTTGATAAAAAGATAGCAGGCACCGCTCCCAGACCACATCAGTCATTTACTATACTAAAAGTACTCCCTTGGATCCATGCTTTTTTGAGGGGGTACTGGGTAGGGAGCAGAAGCATTGACCTCTTAGAAATTGCAAATTTATCCACATGTGGTTGTAGGTGCCTGTAATCCCAGCTCATCAGGAGACTGAGGCAGGAGGATCACAAGTTCCAGGCCAGCCTGGGCAATTTAGAGAGACCCTGTCTCAAAATAAAGAAAATAAGAATAAAAAGGGCTGGGGATATAGCTAGGTGGTAAAGGACGAAGTTCAGTGGTAGATCTCCCTCTTCAATCCCAAGTACCTGGTGCAAAAAAACAAAAACAAAACAGAACAAACAAACAACCCCCCCCAGACTTTCCCTCCCTCAATTTTAATCCTGGTAATATCAGGTTAAAACAAAGGATACCCTGATAGGAGGTATCTCCCATGTTATAGCAAGAGAGACACAGGAATGGAAGGGAAGGGAGGTGATTCCATTTATTTTATCAGGGTGGGCTCTATCCTTCTTTTCCTCTTAGCTCTGCTTACAGCAGCCTCTGCATTTTGACCTTACTATCACTGCCAACACCACCTTTAAAGCTCCACTGTAGGACTGCTTCAACCTACAAGGACATTTGGCCTTTGGGAGACTGATAAGGCAGAGAGAGAACAGCAAAAGAAAGGGGTGGTCTTTGTAGGCACCTGGGAAGAGGAGAGACTTAGGAGATAGTAAAAGATGAAAGACTCCTTGATTATTGTAACCAACCCCGCTGAGAAGGAGCCAAGAAATCCTACTAGGACCCAAGCAGATGTGTGTTAGAAATGATTAATAGGAAATAAGTTGGGAGGAAGAGGGGAGGGAAGAGAGTGAAAGCATTTAGAAATGTGGAAGGAAAATAGAAGGCAGGAGGTAGCAGAAAAGAGAGGAGAAGCTGGGGTATGGTAATCCTAGCCACTCAGGAGGCTGAGGCAGGAGGATCACAAATTTGAGGCCAGCCCAGGCAATTTAGTGAGATCATGTCTCAAAATAAATTATAAAAAGCTGGGCATAGTGGTGCATGTCTGTAATCCCAGTGACTTGGGAGGCTGAGGCATGAGGATTGCAAGTTTGAGACCAGCCTCAGCAATTTAGTGAGGCCCTGAGGATTTTATAAAACCCAGTCTCAAAATACAACAAAAAAATTAAAAAAAGGGGGTGGTTCAATGGTTAAGTGCCCCTGGGTTCAATCCCCAGCACACCCCCCACCAAAAAAAAAGTGTAAAAAAGGGCAGGGGATGTGGCTCAGTGGTTGAAGGCTTGCCTAGCATGCAGAGAGACCCTGAGTCAATCCCTAGTAGAGTGGGGAAAATATAAAATGGGAGAAGAAAGGAGGACATTAGAACATTCACTTTCTGTATTTGGAGAGGAAAAGAGAAGGAAAAAAGGTAGTGAATGAAGGGAAGAAAAGAAGTGAGAATAGAATGGCCAGGCTGGGTGGGTAGGGGATAGGGAATTTGCTTAGGTAATAATTCATTGTCCTTTTGTCTTGTGCTTCTGGGGAGCCCAGAGGTGCTTTACCTTTGAACTACAACATAGGCCTTTTTGTTTTTTCATTTTGAGACAGGGTCCCGCTAAGTTGTTGAGACTAGCCTCAGATTGGCAATTCTCCTGTCTTAGCCTCCCGAGTGGCTACGATTACAGGCATGTGCCATTGTATCTTGCAGTTCATTGTCATTTTAGAAAAAACTCACTCCTTAAGCTCACAGCAGTAATCACTACTAGGGACAACGGTGCCAGACAGCAGTGCAGTGAAGGCCAGGCCTGCTTCCCCCTCTTGTAAAGTGAGTGGGACACACTCTGGGGAATACAGAGGAGTACAGAAACGCTTTGGGGTGCTGGTAAGGGCAGCAGGGTCTCCCTGGCTAGATGCATCCCATTGCCTTAAGAGGAAAAAATGAAAAGCTGTACTTAGCCGGGCCAGAGGCCTAATTAAAACACTACCAGATGATTATTACAATCACTATTTGACATTCACTTAGCTGAAACACTAACCTATACAGAGCCCTAAATGGGGCCCTAGTGGCCTGAAAGGAAGTCCAGTTTTCAAAGGACTGTCATCTGGGAGAGAATATGACTCAGTATTTAGTTGGGTCGAGCTTATTGACAGTCAGCTGTAGACAGAGCATCTTGCTAGGGGTGTTGTTGAGAAGCCTATTTAAGCCCTTGCTGTGTAGGGCACATGGCAGAGGTCCTTCCTTTGCAAAAAAGTGGCTGAAGCATGATTAAGGGGACTTCCTCTATGCAAACCCTTCCCGGATTGTCCTAATAATGAGTAGCCACCATTAAAATGAGACAGAACGAGGGCTGTTTGGAAAACCCCCCCCCCAATGACGTTGTGGAGACCATAACAATTCTGCATGTCAGGTGCTTAATAAACCTCAGGTTCTCTTTTCATCCTCGGCTAAAGCTGAAGACAGGAACAGAAGGGATAGTTACCTAAAGTCACAGGATATTGATGGTAGTAGTGGTTAACTGGCATTGGGTCTCTGGGAGCCCTGCCTCTGAACCAAGCTGCATCAATGGCCCTGGGCAAGTTAACCCGGCTAAGCTTCCATTTCCTCATGTGTAAAGTGTAGGAGTGGCCACCCCACCATAGAGAGAGGCCACAAGCAGACAATACATATCATATGCTGAGTGCGTGCATGGCACAAAAAATGTCCCAGGTAACCGGCTTCCACGCATTGCATCATCTGTATCTATGGGATAATTGCTCTGGGGAACAGACACTTCAGCACCTGAATCTGGAAGATCTCAGCACAGGGAACCAATGGGAAGAGCCCAGGCTGTCTGGGAATGCTAAGGAAGTGAGAATAACCCCTCCCTCAGCCTCCCGTCCAATGTTTCTTTTTAGAAAGTGCCCCCCACCAATAGCCATCAAGAAAATCTTTTAGGAAATTGTGAATGTTTATAGTTTTTTCTTTTCATGACTTTAGTTTACATCAAATTTACCACCCGAGAAGAAGGTCTGAGTCAGGTTGGGAGGAGAGGTGAAAGATTTGTTGTGTGGGGTTAATGTGTAATTTTCACTCTTGGTTGAGGTGGAATTGCCTGAATAATCAGAATGACCACCTTTCTGCATAACACACGGACCCTAATGAAAACAACATAAAATTATATCTCACTGGGTAACTACTTCTTTTTTTTTTTTCAAAGTATAAGAACTCTGAAAAGTCCGTCTCATAGAGAGCTTGGTTTTTCTCCCTGGCGCTTAATATCTTTCACAGGCTGGCAATTGCTGCTTGGGCCAAGAGCCCTGATTTAGTGTACTGCGCTCAGTGCTGGGAGGCACTTCCTCAGGCTGCCCGATCCCTGGGCTTCAGATACAGCCTGGGGCATGAGAGGGTCATGAAGGACCTGTGGGAGCTAATAGGAGAAAGCCAGGCCAGCCAGTTTTGCAAGAAGCCTGTTCCCCCAGTGACTCAAGGGGCTCCCTGTTCTGTGTTCTCATGGTTCCTTTCATGTTGTTATTACACTTATCCCAGGGCATCTGACTTTATTTGTTTACTTGTCTGATCTCCTGCTGGATAGTGAATACTTTCTGGTTTCCTCATCCTCTTTGGAGGATTCTTATTGCCTAACAGTGTTTAACCATCATGGCAGAAGCCAGCAATGAGCCACAACTCTCCTTCAAAGCACTCTGCATGCATTCTCTTATGCTGTCCCTACAGCATAAGACCCCTAGAGCTAGGTCCTACCGTCGCCCCATTTTAGGGAGTAGGAAATGGAAGCACAGAGGGTTTTTGCAACTTGCCCAAGGTCCAAGGTTAGAGATAGCGATGGGGTGTGAATCCAGGCAGCTTCAATGCAATAAGTGTCTGATGAATGTTTGTTAATGAATGAATATGAATTTTACATGTAAAGGATTGTTTATTCATATCTCACTTCACCATGTTCCCAAAGATTTAAGATTAATGGCAGCGATTTATAGAATGTTGCCTATGTAATCACTTCTGTGGAAGTGTCTTTTCCCAAATGTGCTTTTGTGTCCCTCGCGTCGCAACAATTTTTTGGAGTTACTTTGGGCAGGTTTTATTATCCCTGTTCAACAGATGAAGAATCAGGCCCTGGGAGCTTAGGGGAGAGTTGAATGTTACAGGACAAACAGCCAGCAGAGTGGAGTAGGGACTGAAATGTCTGAACTCCCTCTCCAGTTATTGCTCTATTAACTTCTGTCCCCACCCACTGCCCTGTGGATGTGGAGGTAACTCATTCCGATAAAAGGAGGGGGAATTAACTCCTTTTCATCCCCCAACAATTTCCTTTAGAGATGTGGTGGGAAGGAGGGACAAAGGAAATGTAGACTGAGGCTTATCTTCAAGTCTGTCCTTTTGATTTGGGTCCTTGAGCAGTGTGCTTTGAAGAAGTAGTTTCATTTATCTCCTATCAGTTCCTGGGGACACAGGCAGGCCTGGGTGAGGGGGATGCAGTGGGTGGGCTTTTGAAGTTCTCTTTCCTTTGCCTGCCCTGCCCTGATACAGTCCCAGCCCTGGGCATTCATCCTTGACTACTTGTTCTCTTGGGCCTGTAAGTTTCCTGGAGATTCCTCTTTTAAGTAGCTAATATGGCTGGGAGGCATCTCACACCTCAGTTGTGGTTAACAGAGTATTCCAACAATGATAATCATGACACTTATTGAGTACTTACTGTGTTCCAGACACTGTTCTGAGCACAGGGCCTGTCCTAAGTCGTTGAGTTCTGACAGTAGACCAATCAAGTAGTACCTAGTGTTATGCCCATTTTATAGGTGAGGCACTCCGGCCCAGAGAGGTTGAACAACGTGCCAAGTTACACAGCTAGAAAGTGGTAGAGCTGGGATTCCAATCCAAGTAGTTGGCTCCTGAGCTACTCCTCAGAGTGTAGACCTGAAGGAAGGAGAAGCTTAAATCCATATTGTCTCGTTGTCCCAGATGTGGAAGACCTCTAACAACTTAAGTTGAGCAACAAATATAACACTTATAGTAACTTTGAAATAATTCATTGATTTTAATAATTAATTGAAAACTGAGCTCTTATGGGGTTTAAGGTGGGGAGACACCAAAGACATAATAATACTTTTCCAATGGAGTGGTTATATCCATCAGGATTTTCCTTTTGTCTTAAGGATGGTAGGAAGGAAACTGGGGTAGTTAAAGAACAGAGAGAAATACTCATATTGAATTAATTTAATTGAATTGGGTTGATTAATTCAACAAATGATCTATTCACTTGTGATTTATTGACTTAGTACTCAGTCATTTGGTAGGTGCAGGCCTGATGGGACCCCACACTGGGTGGGTAGAGATGGCAAGTTAGCAAGCTCAGGCCTCCCATCTCTCTTATGCATACTCAGGGTCTCCCAAAAGGCAGGGTAGCTCTCTTCTTTGGGCATCTATGTGATTTTGCAGATTTTTTTTTTAAGATTCTTTTAAGGCAGAGAGAGAGAGAAAGAGAGAGAGAGAGAGGGAGAGAGAGAAAGTCAGAATCAATTTTATTTAGTTTTTACGTGGCCTTTGTTGCTCCAACACTTTGTTGTGTACATGGTGCTGGGGTATGAACCCCCATCCTTACTCATGACAGGCAAGCACTGAAACTGCTGAGCCACCACTCCAGCCCCATGCTTTTGTAGATTAAAAGAAAAAAAAATTGGGGTTGGGGATTTAGCTCAGTGGTAGAGCACTTGCCTAGCATGCGCAAGGCCCCGAGTTCGTTCGGTCCTCAGCCCTAAAAAAAAAAAAAAAAAAAAAAAGAAAATAAATTAGGAGGACCTACCTTTAATCCTGATTAGTATCCCATAAGTAAAAATGCACTGCTCTTAAGTATATTTGCTTGAAGTTAAGTTCAGTTTATCATTAATATTTATTACACCTTCAGGGGCAGACCCCATTCTAGGTATGGTCATGCCCGTCCCCTCAACTGGTTATGAGGGAAATACAGATGTAGAGTGAGAGGTCCCTAAAGTGAGAAGCAGTGACCATGTCTACCCAGTGGCACTGTGCCTCCATCATCCTGTCCCCATGTCTTGAGCTACCACCAGCTAGAATCAATGGGCATCCCAGACTCTGGGAAAGATGTTGGTGGGTTGTAGTCTGTTGGCATCTCTGCACAGGGCCAGTGTCACATCGGCTTCTGACCCTTTCCATGAACTTCAGCCACAAAGGTGAAGATGTTTCTATGATCCCTTCTTCTGATAAATAAGCCTCAAACTTGCCCTAAGTGTACCCCTTTCTAGGTTGGGTTCCTAACTAGCTGGGATGCACAGATCCTAACTAACTAACTAACTAACTAACTAACTTCCTCGCTTCTTCCTTCCTTCCTTCTTTCCTTTCTTTTCTGTACTAGGGATTGAACCCAGGGGTACTTTATCACTGAGCTACATCTCCAACCCTTTTTTATTTTTTATTCTGAGACAGGATCTTGTTAAATTGCTTAGGATCTCACTAAGTTGCTGAGGTTGGCCTCAAATTTGTGATCTTCCTTCCTCAGCCTCCCAACTCAATGAGTTTAAAGGCAAGTGCCACTGTGCCTGGCTTCCAAACTCATTGCTACCTTCAAAAATGGAGGAGATAGAGCTGTTCTGGTAGTGGCTTGATTATTACATGTTGTATATGATAAAAGCAAATTTCAAGATGTCAGACAAATTCAAGAAGTGTTTGTTTATTGGCCCTCTGCCAGTCTTTGAATGGAGAAGGACCCTAGAAGCAGAGTCCGAACCAGACCAGAGCAATGGTCAAAAGTAGGACCATTTAGAGTGAAAATTTACATAATATGCCCCCTTTAAAAGTGATTTAAAATTGCTTTTTATTTAGTTGCAAAATTCACTTATTTATTTATGATGAAGTGCATTCCCATGGCACCACATTCCAAAGCTATGAGAATGTAAAATGAACGAAACTCCTTCCAGCCATACAGTCTCCCTTCCCAGTGCATTAATGCAATGAGTTTATTGTCTATTCTTCCAGAGACATTTGGTTCATATATTAGCATATACATTTTTAACTTTCTGTTTTTTTATATACAAATGAGGCATAGTATACAAACTATTCTATATTTGCTTTTTAGAAATAATAATATATTTTAGAGATTGCATAATGGGCTACTATGTCTTATTTATTTTTTCTAGTTTCACAACATTGTTAAATGATATGCTTCAGTTCCCTACTAATGGACGAGGGAATGCTCTCTAAACTTTTGCTCTTGTAGTGAAACTATATACTTATCTGTCATTCATTTTCCATGTGTGCCAGCATGACTGTGGAGTAAATTCTTAGGAGTAGAATTGCTGAGTCAAAAGCTGTATAGAGTTGGGCATGATGCTACTCTGAAGGCTGAGGCAGGAGGATTTCTTGGACCTGGGAGTTTGGGGCCAGCCTTGGCAACATAGTGAGATGTACACATCCTTCTTTTTTTGTGGTACTGGGGATTTGTTGTTGTTGTTACCATGGTACTAGGAATTGAACCCAGGGGTGCTCTATAACTGAGCTATAATCCATCTCTTTATTTTTTATTTTGAGACAGAGTCTTGCTAAGTTACCCAGGTTGCCCTTAAACTTGCGATCCTCTTGTCTCAGCCTCTCAAGTAGCTGGGATTATAGGTGTGTGCTCCTGCACCTGGTAAGACTCTGTCTCTTGGGGAAAAAAGGAAAACTATATTGAAAAAAATATGTTGAAAATAAGCCCCCCTTTAAGAAACTTAGTAGGATAGCTTTGGAGTGTGTTTGACATTCACCTGGAGGCTCAGGTGGGAAATAACTCTGGGACATTCTGGCACATTCATTTGGAGAACTCATATTAAGAAGGGATTCCATTTCCATCATTGGATTTAAGAAAACAGGCACATTTCTCATGTCCCTTCTCTTCCTATTTCACCCTTTTCCTTGAAGAGAGAGAAGAGAGGAAGGAGAGGAAGAATCCAGCCTACCCTGAAAGCATCCTAGACATTGACAAATATATTGTAATATAGGCAAAATTTGGGCTAGGGATGTGGGTTAAACACTCCTGGGTTCAATTCCCAGTACAAAAAAAAAGCAGAATTTCCACAGGTGAACCCTAATGGGGACCCTGCATTATTTAGTCCTGTTTTATTCATGCTTATGAAAAGGCAAGAAATTAGGTAAAGTGATTTTGGATGTGTCATTAGAGGTTCATCTCCAGTCCTGACCATGAATTTCAAGAATGAGAATTGTGAAGCACTGGATGATATTAAATCATGAAATAAATAATTATTGTTAGTAGAGCCCTTATCAAGGCAGAAAAGTCATCTTTATTTTGTTCTTCTTTTTATTTATTTTTTGAATAGGCTTAAAATGTAGAATTCAAAGGTACAAAAGGGCATATCTGTCATTTCTCAGCAAGAGTTGGGATGATGAAGGTTTTCTGCTTTATCAACCATTTGCCAAGCGGGGAAAATAGTGATGTGGAAAACCCCATTCTCCAGGTATTTTAATTCATGCAACTTTGTGCTGCAAAGACTCATAGCTTGTGCCAAGTTTTGTCTCCTCACCTTTGGTCCTGGATTTGGTGTTCCTTGGGTCCTGAGTCAAACATCACTTTTTGTTACTGACCTTGACCCTAAGATGTTAGGAAAAAAGCTTGGGACTGGTCAGGGTCTTGATGGGCTTGTAGAATCAAGATAAATCTAAATTCTGATATGTCAGTGAGTTCAAAATTCAAAACAAATTCTAATTTCTACTCAAGACATCTTTCTCACCCTCCTGCTTCATTTGTTGGAGAATTTTCTTCTAACATCCCAAGGTGCCCCTTCTAGGTCTCCAAAGGCCTGACATTGATAAGTTCAATGCAAATGCTTTCTGTCAGGCTATTTTTCTCATTAATTTCCTTAAATAAACCAATGTACAAATGATGAAAAATAAAACAAAGCCCTCTCCCTTCTACCATTGCCAACAGCTCTATTAGTAATCGGAATTTTTTTTCTTTCCCTCTTTTGGTACTGGGGATTGAACTCAGGGATGCTCTATGACTGAGCTACATCCCCATCCCTTTTTATTTTTTTGTTTTGAGATAGGGTCTTACTAAATTGCTGAGGTTGTCATTGAATTCATGATCTTCCTGCCTCAGCCTTTCAAGTCATTGGAATTACAGGGGTATATCACTGTGCCTGGCCATCTGTATCTGTTTTCTGTTTGTATAATGAAATATGTGAAGTTGGTAAATCATAAGGAAAAGAGGTTTATTTAGCTCATAGTTTTGAGACTGAAAGTCCAATCAGCATGGTACTGGTTCTGGTGAGGGCCCCCCTAGCTACATGACATCATGGAGGATGGCATGATGGGATGAGAGAAAGAGAGAGCACAAGACAGGAAACTAGAGAGAGATTGGGATCTCACCAGAACTACTTCAATCCTTTCTAAAGGCATGACCCCAAAGACGTAAAATCCTTCCACTAGAGCTCACTTCTGAAAGGTCCCATCACTTCTTAATATCATCACACTGGGGACCAAGCTTCCAACATGCAAACCTTGGAGGACACACTTCACTCATATCCAAACCATAACAACAAGCCAAACCAGAAAAGCCATGGTAGTTAAATCCATGAATGGAATATGTCCTTTTTCCTGTGTTTATTTCCATTCCACATAAGGACTGAACAGACTCTCCCAGGTCTCTGTCCTCTCTCTAAGCTGGGTAAAATTTTCACCACTGCAGTCAAAATGCATAATGATGATTTTATTTATGACAGGAGACATGTTTTAAAACAGTTGTTTTAAAACAACTGACAGAGCTTCAAGATGGGAAACGACAAGAAAGTGCGATTTTTTTTGGGGGGGAGAGGGACAGGGAGCTGGCAAAGGAAAGTAGTGTTTTTCCTTATTAAAAGTTGGAATTCATCCTTTATTCCTTGAGCAAATAAAGGAAATCATCCAGGGAGAAAGCTAGGATAGGGTATTGCATGTGACAATACTCAGAGAGCCTGGCAATTGGACTTCCAGTTCCCCTGAACTGCTTCTCCCTGGGCTCTCTTGGGAGAATGCCATGTGAGAGTAAAGAGGCATGTGGGGGCCAGCATCGAGAACCCTAGTCCTGCATCTCCGTGTGATTGTGCTAGTCAGCTCAATGGGATCTATAAGCTCCCTAGATCTCTACCTGCAACATAATGCTTCCTAGATCCAACCAGGAATGCATGACAGGTCCTCAAGTCAGCAGAACAGCGAGGACCATGGGCTTAGGCAAGAGAAATATGGTTTTCTCAGCCTGTGCTTGAGGAGAAACCCTTTTCCTATGGCCAACAAGTGGAGATCGTCATCTTGGCCACAGAGGTGCTCTTCCTAAAAGTCTGGGGAGTGGGGGACATTACAAGAGATGAGACATTAGCTGAGTTTAACCCTGCTGGAGATGAGAGACAGAGCAAATAATAGAAGAACAAAGGAGGGAATATTTCCTTAACAAAGGAGGAAAGTAGGGAAAAGAAAGAAAGAAATATCCTTAGTGTGGAAGGAAGTTACTGTCTTCACTGTCATGGTGAATTAAGAATAAAGAAGAAGAAGAAGAAGAAGAAGAAGAAGAAGAAGAAGAAAAACTGTCAAACTGTCTCTGGAAGGAGTGACAGGACACAGCAAAGCAATTTGAGTACTCGTGGCTTTTCTGTTTAGAGCACTTCATTAACAGGGCCTGGTGGTACACACTTGTAACTCCGGAAATTCAGAAGGCTGAGGTAGGAGGATAGCAGGTTCAAGATCAGCCTGGGCAACTTAGTGAGACCCTGTCTTCAAAACAAAAACAAAAACGAAAAACTAAGCAAGCCAGCCAGGGATGTAGCTTGGTGGTACAGAGCTCCTGGGTTTCATCCCAAGTAACACAAAAACTAAAACAACAACAAAATCCTACTTTTTTTTGGTGGTGCCTTGGAGAGGATGCATTGAAATTAGGCAGCTCAGGCAAAGGATCTCTGTGCCTGTCCTTGGTTTCTGGTGTGATCTTGTTGATCTGTGATACACTTGGCTAATTCAGCCAGCTCAGCAGGAGGACCCTGATGCAGTGCTGGGGTGGCAAAGGCAGGAGGAGCCAAGCACTGTACCTAGGAGCCATGCTGAATGACCTTTCGGCTCAGACCTGGGCAGGATGGAGAAGTCAAGCATTTGGTCAATTCCTTCCTTGGGGACACAAATTCAGACTTTTTAGAACCCACCTACCCCCAGCACTCTGCAAGCAAAGCAGGATATTGGTTCTTAAACCCCAATATGGTGTGCCAAATACAAGCGTGTTAACATCCCCCTCCCTCTCCCCCGCATGAATTGGATTACTTAACGCATCTTTTTGGAGATGTCAGCAATTTAATAGAGGCAATAAGTCAGGGCTGCCCTTGTGTTTTATTTTTCTGCCAGTATTTAGTTAATTAAAGAACGCAAATTAAAACACCTTAATTTATATAATATCAATACCAACGCCTTAAAACATTTGGCATAACTGCTCTGGCATGTCCCTTACATAAACTCTTCAGAGTAGTGCTAATAAAAACGAAAAAGGTTGTAAATCAAATTTAATTTATTCATTTTTTTTGTTTGGTACGAAAGCAGATGCCAAAATCAAGTTATTTATGAGCCTGTAATAACAATAGGCATTTTTATTGGTTGCAAATGACAAAAAGGTTTTCAGAAGGATTTGTGTTTTAATTTTAAAATATCCATAGGTAATTTATATTTTTTTGCATTCCCATTTCCAGGAAAAAAAAATAGATATTGAAAAAAGTAGGAACACCCACTCAGAAAACAACCTGCAACCGTCTACATGTAGACAGATGCATACACAATACGTCCTATGGTATATGAACCTTCAGGTGAGATAAAAGGTTGGTGATTTATATTGAATTCCTTAAATATTCCATTAAGAGGATTATCTCAGAAGAGGCTCAGGTACACTTAGCGTTGGAAGGGATTGGGTGTGTGGCTGTTTTCTTGGGGGCCTTGGAAATGAACTACAAGGTGAACACCTATGTTCACCTTTCCTTCCTCTGCTGATGTAACTTGCTTTGTCCGGCAGATCTGAGCCTAGAGTCTGTTTCATTCACTCCTGGGAGAGCAGTAGGAAGGCTCCTTTCCTGGGTGCTGAGCGATGGATGGTGTGCTTACCTTTCTTCTCATGGCAAAGCTCCCTAGTACAACTGTGTTCTTTATATCCCTTCCCAGCTAGGCCTGCAGCTGTACACAAACAGGTCTCAGCACATGCGGGAGGATTGAGAGAAGTGTTGGGTCATTCCCGATCCCGTTCTGACAAATCCAAGCAAATTCATGAATGTACCCCTCTACCTGCTTGGGAGGAAAGAAACCAGTACAAATATGATGTTTTATTTATTCATCATCTTTTAATGTAATCATGACCACCTTAGCAGAAGAGGCGGTTCTTCACTTGGGAGAAATGATAGCTGTGGGCCGTGGGCTGCCACAAAGGTTGTGGGGAGACTACTGCAAAATCCCAAATACGTATATTCTGGGGGCTCCCTTTTGCTGTTAAAAGCATCAACAGACTTTTTGCAGTGGCTCCATTTACAGCCATGGGATTCTGTCCCTGGTCTCAGACTTACCGCAACAGTGGGCTAGAAACGTACACTCCTTCAATAGATACTTCCTTTTGTAACTGAGCTAGAGAAGGTCCTAGAATAGTAAACAGTCTTCGCTCACCCTCAGAATTCCCCTCTGTTCTGTAGTCTCACTGGGTCTTGGGCTAAGAGAGTCCAGTGGGGCAGACTTGAGGAGCAAGTGGACTTTCTGTATTTTATTAGGACATCTCACATGGGGACCCTCCGAGATTAGGATGATACTGTGGCCTCTTGGTGGGCAGTTCCTCAGGGGTGTCCTTGTGGAGCCTACACATTGCCTTGCACATTGTCTCTCTCATTTTTTCCCCCTCTTGCTACATGTCATCTTTAAAAGCCAATTTTAGCCTTTATATTTATTTATATCCTTCCTACCTCCATAAAAGATTTGAGGTCTCTTGCAATTCAAAAACGGAGATACAGTAAAATCTGAAGCCATTAACAGAAAAGTAAAAAGATCAGAGCCAAGTACAAAGGAAGAGGGGGAGGAAGAAGGAGAGTAATTATACCAGAGGGGGAAAAACTTAGATTAAACAAAGCTAATGCAATTGAGAACAAAACCCAGCTCGGAACTCCAGGGTAGCTTGGTGGGCGGCTGCCAGCTATTGTAATAACTATAGATTATTGTACCTCAAAGGCAGGTTTAAATGCCTGCCGAGGACTTGCAGGCAATGTGAGCTTGGTCAAGCCACTTCATCTGTCTGAATTTCTGTTTCCTCATCTGTAAAACAAGGATTAACTCACTCCTCACAGGGTTCTTGTGAGAATGCGGTCCAACAGTAGCAACAGTCGGTCTCACTTTCGGAGCACGCACTGCGTGCCAGCTTCGGTTCTAAGTATTTCACTTAGACATCTTTAATCAATGCTAAGATGCATTTTTTCCACATTTTTAACATCTCTGACATGGATTTAAAAAAAGCATTGTGTCACAGATTAGTTAGCACCATTTTTCCCCCTCTCTTTGTTGAGCCTAAAATAACGGTGCATTATGAATTAGATGAAATATGTCATTAACTCATTTGAGCCTCATAATAACTTTATAAGGTAGGTAATATTTTTGTTACATTTCACAGATGAGACTGAGGCATAGAAAATTTAAACCACTTGTGCAAGGGTTGCAGCTAGCAAGCAGTGGAGCTGAGATTGTGATCCTGTGCTATTTGACCACACAATGACACCATACTGTCCTTCAACAAATATTTCAGCAATAAACACTTCAGTGAAATTTTTACTGTTGGGCACTGGGGTATTAGCAGAAAAGATAGGTACTTGCTCTAAAGTCTCAGACTTACCAGTGAGGGGACCAGCATGTAAACAAGTTGTAACATTTCAGGGCGTTAAGTACATCAGTGGAAATATATTCAAGTCACAGGGGCAGAGAAGGGAGAGATGATTAATTTCTTCCACACTTTAGCCCTGGGGCTTAGCTCGATAGTAGAAAATGCCCTTCTAGCAGGTTAGGAAGGACATATGTTTTCTTGGCTCTGAGAGGAGTCTGGCAGGTGGATCTTCAAATGATAGCCAGTGAAAGACCTTAGTGGACATGTTCTCAATCAGAGACAAGCATAGGTGCTTCCCTTCTTGCCTTTTATCATATGGAGGAAAGCATGGGACCTGTGCTCCCAGGCATTGTTTGGAAGTGACCTTTGGAACAGAGACTAAGGGAGAGTTTTGGCCTCCCAAGATTAGGGTTGGAGGCTCTGTCCCTGGACACCCAAGCCAGGAATGGAAGATGCACAAAGGGAAAGAAGAAGAAGGGAAATTAACAAACCACCATTTGGGGTAAGAAAATGCAGCTTCAAAAGGAACAAGACAGGGGTGTGTAGTCAGTGGTAGAGCATGTGCTTACCATTTGTAAGTTGCTGGGTTCAATTCCCTGTGCGTGTGCGTGTGTACACGTACACACACACAAAGAATGAGACCATAGTCTTTGGAGTCCATGAAGAGTGATGAAAGAAGGAGCTAACTTGAACTTGGAGGGAGAATACTCGAGTTTGAGACCTGGTTTTGCTTCTTATAAGCACATTATCCCTTGGAGTCTCAATTTTATCACTTAGCTAATGGGCATCACAACATGGAACTTACCTGCTTAGATCAATTAAGATAATAGATGTGAAAGTACTTCCCAAATGAAATAATGCTATGCAAATGGAACTGGCTATCATTTTTCCAGCCCAGGATTGGCTTTGCGTGCTTGGAAAAGTTCCAACAGGGGAACGGAGAAGAACACGGAGAACAGGACTTGTCTACTGTCTCAGGCCATCACTAAAGGAGTTTCACTTAGAATTCAAATTCCTCCTGGGAGGGGTGTCCACTGCCCTCCCTTGCTGACCTGTGAGGAGGTTGGATAACTGCTGTGGAGGGTTCTGCCTCTAGACCTCAGGGACTCTTTTCCAAGGGTGGGGTCCTGGCCTAAATATGAGCTGACGCTGCAAGAAATATTTGGACCTATCTTTTCCTATGAATAAGGAAAGTTTAGCAGTCAATAAATCAGGACTTAACAAGGCAAAGAGAAACAGAGAAAATTCATTCTGATTGAGTTTCCCTGGTAAAGCTATTTCTAAAAATTTAAACAGAATAAACCCTACCTTATTAAAGCATTTTTCTAGACCAAAGGAGAAAGGGATAGAAACTCCACCAGACCTGAGTCCCTGGCATTTTGCACTGCAATATGGCCCTCTTCATTGTACTGCAGTCCCCTCTTATTGGAGCGGCGGAGTTCCAAAATCCCCAGTGGATGCCTGATAACTGTGGATGGAACCAAACCTTACATATACCTTTTCCCCTATATAACCTACCTCTGATAAAGTTTAATTTATGAATTAGGCACAATAAAAGATGAACAACAAAAACTATGATAAAATAGAAATCATAACAATATACTGTAATAAAAGTTATTTTAAACCGATCAATTGTTCATTTCTGGAATTTTCCATTTACTGTTTTTAGACCTTTGACCTCTGATAACAGACCACGGAAAGGAAAGTGAAATTGTAGACCTGAGGAGCAACAGTAGCGTTGCAGACAGGAGGGAAGGGTCTGCTGTGGAGGCCTGGCCTTCAGTCAAGTGCAAGGGTATCCTGGTCTTGTCTGTAGGCCTCAGTCTGCATGCAGCCTGGGAGTGGAAGGGCAGAGGTCCAGGAGGTGGGCCCCAGAAGTAGACACCACCTTTTCTGGCCCTTCTTCCCAGGAAGAAGGAAGAAGGAAGGGACTTGAGCACTGGGAAGGGTAAAGCAAAAGGAGGGTTTAAAAAGAGAGAGGAGATGGGGAGAAGGAGAAAGAAGTGGAAGAGAGTTGGACCAGCCAAGGAGGAGAGAACAAAGCGGCCTCCAGCTCAGGGAGGGCCTGGGATCTGCCCCAGCTCTTCCCCGTCCTTTCCAGGGACCGGTCCCAGCATCGCCCACTCCCCTTCCTTGCTCGCCCTCCTGCAAGACGCAGGGCCCTCCAAGCAGGGCCTGCCTTCCTTGGCAGCAGACAAAAGGCCATTTCTGAGTTACACAGAAAACGCGTTAGTTTGCCAGAGGGCCGGGCAAGGGCTGCCCCGGCCAATCCTCGGGAGCGCGAGCGCT
>PVKS010007963.1:0-45465 GCA_004027875.1 Aplodontia rufa | reverse complement strand
GGTCCTTTCCAGGGACCGGTCCCAGCATCGCCCACTCCCCTTCCTTGCTCGCCCTCCTGCAAGACGCAGGGCCCTCCAAGCAGGGCCTGCCTTCCTTGGCAGCAGACAAAAGGCCATTTCTGAGTTACACAGAAAACGCGTTAGTTTGCCAGAGGGCCGGGCAAGGGCTGCCCCGGCCAATCCTCGGGAGCGCGAGCGCTGGCAGAGGGGGCCTGTCAGTCACCAGGAACCCTCCGTGAAAGGGGCCCCTTGTCAACTTCCCCTGCCTTTGAAGTGACTGGGATGGAGGTGCTCAATTAAAAGCCCATCAGTCTGTAAGTAAATCAACGCCTATCAGGCTTGTCACATCAAACAAACGATTATTACCCCAGCCCGCCCACCCCATTAATCTGGCTGTCCCTTCTTGACGGCTCAGGGTCAGGGCAGCGTAAATCCTGTACTGGATTGGAGCCACCTGGATCGGGATGAAAGCCGGGCTGCAACTTTACGGGCGCACTCAGGCATTTCCCAGAGTGCCCGGGAGGGAGGGCGGAGGAGGCGCAGAGACAGGGACAGAAGGGCTGCTCAGAGACAGGGCCAGAGATATGGAGAGAGCCCCGGAAAATGGACCAGGGTGGCAACACCTGGAAGAGAACAGAAGTGTGGAGACAGGTGCCAGAGCACTCTCACTCCTAACTTTATGAATGAATAAGTGGTTCTAGGGGACAAGTTGGTCTCCGGATGAAATTCTCAGACACTAGTTTCTGAATCTCAGAGTCAGACAATGATCAAGGTCAGGCTGATGTTTCCTTGGTTCTCTTCCCACCGCCTGGCAGTCCCCCAAGAGCCACACACAGCCGAGGGAATGGTGGCAGGGAAGAGGTAGACACTGGGCTTTGCTGAGTGATGCCCTACATCAGGCATCATAATGCCTGATAGTCAGAACTGGATTTTCTGCCCTCAAAGGATATGAATAGACACAGCAGACCAGAGAGTCAGGTTCTGATAGTCTGCTGAGTGAGTCCCTAAGAAACACTTTGTCCCAGGGCAGTTGTCCTAGGCTCTGTGGGTTGGTTTGTAGGTTCTTTCTGCCCCTGAGATCAAGCTTCTGGCTTGCCCCACTGCAGACTAGAAAGGATCGTGGGAGTGGGGAGAAAAGGAGGGGAGACGGTTTGAAGCTTATGCCTGAAGGAGGGGCTGGGGTAGGAGGTGAGGGTTAGACGAGGAGGGTGAGGAAGGAGGTCAAGCATCCTGCTTGGAAGAACAAACACTGCTCCCGAGGTGCCCTAAGGCACAGCTTACTCTGACTCGTGATAGTCCAGATTTAAAAATGGCCATCACATGCTTTCCCCATTTCTAGAGGAATAATTCTCAAAATCAAATAAGAGATGTGAATGGAGCCTGGGAGAGGGAGGAAGGGAGTCTCTTCTGCCCACTCCACCAGGAAGCAACACTGGTTCAGCTTGGCGGACTGGTGAGCTCTCACTTGCCAACTTGCCCTCCGCCCGCCCCCCCCCCCAAAGCACCAAAACAAAACAACAGCAAAGCAATCTCGATGACACCCGAGACATCTATACTCATCCCCAGCCTCTCGCATGCACGGTAAGAGCTGCTCACTGCAAATCCTGCATATAGGATGTTCGTCAGTTTTCTGTCACTATGACAAAATGTCTTACATAATTTATAAGGAGGAAAGGTTCATTTTGACTCATGGTATCAGAGGGTGTAGACCATGGTTGCTTGGCTCCATTGTTTTTGGGCCTAGGGGGAGGTAGAACATCATGGTGAGGAGAGTGGTTCGAGCATGGCTGCTCATATCATGGTGGCTTGGAAGCAGAAAGAGAGAGGAATGGGCTGGGGTTCCTTCAGAAGCATGTCCCCAGTGACCTAACTTCCTTTCAGTAGGACCCATCTCCCAAAGGTTTCATCACCTTCCAACAGCACCGTAGGCAGGGGACCAAATTTTAGCAGATGGGCCTTTGGGGAACATTTAAGATCTAAACCACAACTCAGGCCATCAGCACCACAACCATGTGCATGGACTTTCTCTAAGGGGTCTGTCTCAAGCCAGCTGCCTGCCCACCACTCCATTGTAAACTCATTAATTCCATCATCAGCTCCCAGCAGTGCAACAGCAGATTCCTTATTCCTCTGAGTTGAGAGACATATTGACCCATCCCAGTGTCAGCAAGACCCTTGACAGAGGTGAGGAATGGTCTGTAGATTCTTCACAATGTGCAAGAATTCTCGATCATTCCTACTTTCATTCATTCAACCAAAATTTGGTATTTAGTGAGTACTTAGAATTTACAGACCCTTTTCTGAGTTGTTGGAATACAAAAGGTCAAGGGATATGAGGGAGCTTTTATAAAGAACTTGTGTGTTTGACTCTTTTTTTATTTGTCATGAACGCACTCATTACCCAGATACTTGCAAAACATCTACTATGTCTAAGTAATTTGCACCACAAGGAGGCAAAGAAGAATCAGAAACAAATCCTGTTGTAGAGGAGAGAAAAGTTTCAGCTCTTGAATAAATCTAATGCATTGTGTAGAGTGGTTAGATGCCTTGTGCCTGGAAAAGGTGGGGGAGAGGCAGAGAGAAAAGACAGTTTATCTAGATACCTTCTTTGTAAAAGTCTGGAATTAAAAAACATGTTAACTGTTCAATCGTGACAACTTTTTAATATACTCGGTAATATAGTACAGTGTGGGCTTAGTGCCTATTATTATTATTGGCAGTAATGACAATATTATTCATTGTCATAATTATGGTCAATATCATCACCCCCCCCTACGAGGCAGGTGTAACACCCTGGAATTGCAGTTTAGGCCTTGTCAGAGGTGTGGGATATGGCTGAGAGCTCCTGGAAATGGGAGGTACACTCTTTACAGGAGGCAGAGTGGTGCAGAGGCAGAGCGAGTAGGCTCAGAAACCAGACTGCAATTCAAAACCAGGCTTCCAGTGTTGCCTTTTCTGCTTGCCTGCTGTGAGGCCACAGGCAAATCACTTGAACTCCCTGTGTGTGTTCCCCCATCTGTTAAATTGGGGTGATAACAGTCCTGGCCTCACAGGGTTATATGACAATTAAATGCATGTAAAACATTCACAACAGTGCCCAACAGATAGTATGTACTCAATAACACCTGTCATAATTATTGCTCTACGTCGTACAAAGTGGTCTCTTGAAGGAACAGTCAGTGTGACGCTAAGGAGGGCACTTATTAAATGCATGCAATTGCCTTCCTGTATTGAAATATAGGTGAGAGTTGTTTAGATCAAATTTACTTTAAAAATTCATCCTGAGTTCAGTATATGGGTTGTAAATATTTGAATAATTTGTTTTTACTTAAATAATGTGATTATTAGCCTTGAAATGTAATATTTGGTACATAGGAGAGTTAAGGATTTTCTATGTAAAAACATTTTTTTTTAAAGAGAGAGGAAAGAGAGAATCAATTTTATGTTTTCATCTGGTCTTTGTTTGTCTGACTCTTAATTGTGCGTATGGTGCTGGGGTTTGAACCCGGGTCCTTGTGCGTGCCAGGTAAGCGCTCCAACCGCTGAGCCACTGCAGCAGCCCATTTGCTGTGTAAACTTAAAGCCTTTATATGCTCCTTTCCTCTCCCATTTCCCTTCTCCAGAACTGACCATTATCCTGAATTTTGTGTTTGTTGTTCTTTGGATTTTCTTCCTTTCTGCATTTTTATTGGTGTATTACAGTTGTGCATATTCGTACATGCATACACTATAACAATGTGATTCAGCCAATATCACACCATAACAATATGATCTGGCCAATATCACACCCTAGCATGATATCCACTTCCTGTTCCTTCGGTATTGTTTTTTATTAGGGCTGAGGACCGAACTCAGGGCCTTGTTCGTGCTAGGCAAGCGCTCTGCCACTGAGCTAAATCCCCAACCCCGTGGTCCTTTGGTTTTAAAGAAAGCTTTGTGGTGTTAAAATTAAAGCACATCATACATAATAATAAAATGCACAAATCTTGTGTTCAGTTTGATTGATTTTTTACAAAGTATGTGCTTTTATAACCATACCTGAATGAAGGCATGGAATATAATGGATATTCTCACTCTTTCCAATCCATCCTTCCCCTTCTTCCCAAGGTAACTGCTGTTCTGATTCATGTCACCATAGATTAGTTAGGGATTTTTTTTTAAAGAGAAAGGGAGTGAGAGAGAGCGAAAGAGAGAGTCAATTTTATTTTTTCATCTGGCTTTTGTTTCTCTGACACTTAGTTGTGTATATGGTGCTGGGGTTTGAACCCAGGTCCTCACGCATGCCAGGCAAGTGCTCCAACTGCTGAACCATCACTCCAGCCCCTAGCTGTAAATTTTTTTAGTATGTGTTCTGTGGCTGCCTTCTTTCAGTCAGTCTTCTCTTTTCAAGATTCATCCATGTTACTGTATGTATGTATCAGTAGCTCATCCCGTATCATGCTTGGGTGGGTTTTCCATTTTATGAATAAGCTTCACAATTTATTTATTCATTCTGTTTGCATCCTTTTTCTGGCTATTATAAATAAAGTCACTGTGAACTTTCCTGTCCACATCTTTTGGTGCATAAACATACTCCTTTCTGTTGCGTATAACAGGGTATAATTGTTTTATCATATGTATGTATATGTTGATAAATACTTACGAGCGATTTTCCAAAGCAGTTGGACCAGTTTACATATCTACCAGGGTTGTTTGAGAGTTGCAGTTGCTCTATCTCTTTGCCAACACTTGGTCTCTCTGTGTAGCTTTGGCTTCATTCTAGCATGGCAGACTCTGTAGTCAGACCTTAAGAGTGATTGTTTAACCAAATTTTCACCAAACACTGCACAACTTTTTTTTTAAAGAGAGGACAGTGAGAGAAAGAGAGAGAGAGAGAGAGAGACAGAGAGAGAGAGAGAGAGAGAATCAGTTTTTATTCAGTTTTTCACATGGCTTTTGTTGTTCTGACACTTAGTTGTGTACATGGGTGCTGTGGTTTGAACCCGCGTACTCACGCATGCCAGGCAAGCACCGTTACCGCTGAGCCACTGCTCCAGCCCCCTGCACAGCCTTTTATGACTTGGCACCAAAAGTCACACAGAGTTACTTCTGCCACACTCTATGGCCCAAGTTGTGGAGGAAAGAAACCTAGCCTCTTAGTAATGAACGGAGTGCCCAAGGCTATAGGATAGTTGTGTTTCAAAACTGCCACACAACTTTCTTTCTGTATCCTTATATATATTTTTTAATTTTATTAACAGATTTATTTGTTGAACAATCATACATGCTTCTAACGAAATAATATTATATATATAAATTCTAAAAATTAGATTTACTCCCAAGAGCCCCCCCAATTATCCACCCTTATCCCTTCCCCCCGCCCCATCCTTCCCAATACGTCTCTACGAATGCCTTAGGTTGTATGTCATTACACCTTTTTGTATCCTGATATTTAAGATATGTAGCATTTATTTTTAATCTAGTTTAACAATCTTTATTTTTTTTTTCAGTACTGGGCATTGAACCCAGGGCTTTGAGCATGCTAGACAAGTGCTCTACCACTGAACTACATCCCCAGTCCTTTTTACATTTTATATTAGTATTTTGAGACAGGGTCTTGCTAAGTTGCCCAGGCTGGCCTTGACCTTGCAGTCCTCCTGCCTCAGTCTGCTGAATAGCTGGGATTAAAGGTGTGTGCCATTGTGCACCACTGTGCTTGGCTGGTTCATGCATTATTTTTTTCTTGGTACTGGGGATTGAACCCAGGGGTGCTTTATCACTGAGCTACATCCCCAATCCTTATTTTTTTCCTTTTTTATTTTATGAGAGAGAGAAAGGGAAGAGGGGAGGGGAACATATTTTTTTATTTTTTCATCTGGTTTCTGTTTTTCCTCCACTTAGTTGTGTATGTGGTGCTGGGAATTGAACCTGGGTCCTCACACATGCCAGGAAAATACTCTACCACTGAGCTACCTTTACAGCCCATCCCCAGCTCTTTTTTTTTTAAAGAGAGAAGGAGAGAGAGAGAGAGAGAGAGAGAGAGAGAGAGAATCAATTTTTATTGAGTTTTTCACATGGCTTTCATTGCTCTGACACTTAGTTGTGTATGTGGGTGCTGGGCTTTGAACCCATGTACTTGTGCATGCCAGACAAGCACTGTAACCACCATGCCACCGCTCCAGCCCCTTTTTGTAATGTTTTAAAGTAAATCTATTAACTTAGATTTATCTGTAAATTTTATGTTTTTGTTGCTGTTAACTGTTTACTTTTTTTATTTTAGAGAATCAATTTTTTTAATTTATTGTTTCATGTGGCCTTTGTTTCTCCGACAGTTGTGTATGTGGTGCTGGGGTTCAAACCCAGGTGCTCACCCATGCCAGGCAAGCGCTCCAACTGCTGAGCCACCACTCCAGCCCTTGTTACTTCTTCTAGCATTACTGTGTTTTCATAAAGGATCATTTTTTGCCTGAAAAAACATTTTTCCAGTGTTTCTTTTAATGCTAGTGACAAATTCAGTTTTTGTTTTCCTGAAAATGTCTTTGCTGTGATTTCCCTTTTTTTTACTATTTTTTTTCTTGGTTCAACATCGTCTTACATAACGAAGGGATTCGTTGATTCACATTCGTACATGCATACATGAGCCTCCACTTTCGAAGGATGTTTTCACTAAGTATAGAATTTTAAGTTGGCAATTACTTTTCCCCAGCACTTTAGGAACTGCCTTTAACTACCTCTGGTTTCCATTTTTTTTCCCTGTTACTCAGCTCTCAGTTTTATTTTTGCTCTTTTGAAAACAATGTGGTTCTGTTCCCCACCCCCCACCTGGCTTTAAGATTTTTTTTCATGGTTTTTCATTTTTAGCAGTTTTCCTGTGATATATCCCGGTGTGGTCTTTTTCATATTTATCTTGCATGGGAGTTGTAGAAATCCTTTGCTCTGTGACTTTGTGTCTTTCATCATTTTTAGAAAATTCTGAGCTAGTATTTCTTTAAAAATTCCTTCTACGCCATTTTTTCTTTTCTTTCCAGCAGGGACCAATTACAAATATTTTAGATGCTTCTTTCCATGTCGCTGGATCTCCTATGCATTTCTTCCCCTTTCAGTTTTCTTTTATTTTCTCTCTCCACTCTCCCTTCTTCCTCTTCCTTTCTTTCTGTCTTTTTTTCTGAGATGGGCTCTTGCTATTGCTCAGGGTGGCCCTGAACTGTTAGACTCAAGAGATCTTCCTGCCTCAGTCTCCTGAGTAGCTAGAACTATGGGCATGTGCCACTGTACCCAAGTCCATTTTTGCATTTTTCATTTTTTTGTCTCTTTGCTTCACATTCTTCTTTTTGGCATGTCTAATCTGCTTTTGAATTCATCTGTTCTTTTTTTTTTTGACACTGAGGATTGAACTCAGAGGTACTTAACCACTGAACCACATATCCAGCACTTTTAATTTTTTTATTTTAAGACAGAGTCTCTCTCAGTTGCTCAGGCTCTCACCCAGTTGCTCAGAGTCTTGCTCAGTTGCTGAGGCTGGTCTTGAACTTGTGATCCTCCTGCCTCAGCCTCTTTGGTCACTGGGATTATAGGCATGTGCCACCATGCCAGGCTCAATTTTTTTTTTAAGAGAGAGAGGGACAGTGAGACACAGAGAAAGAAAGAATCAATTTTATTTAGTTTTTCATGAATCTTTCATTGCTTTGACACTTTGTTGTGCATGTGGGGTTCGAACCTGCGTTCTTGCATGCTAGGCAAGTGCGGTAACTGCTGAGCCACTGTGCCAGCCCCGGCTCCATTCTTAATTTTAGAAATTTTGTTGTTCAGTTCTAGGATTTCCATTTGATTATTGTTATTATTATTTTTAAAAAGCAGGCTCCTATGCTATGGTAAAATTCTCTATCCTTACTTTTATTTTCTTGAACATACTAATAATAGTTATTTTAAGGTCCCTATTTGAAACTCCAATATCCGTTTTGCTGTTTTTCCTGTATTTGTCTTTTTCCTCTCAGTTTTTAGCCATTTGATCCTATGTATTGGCATGCCTGGTAATTTTCAAGCAAAACCCAGACATGTATGAAAAATTTATAGTCTCTGGGTAATGTTATATATACTCCTTTAATGATTATTTAGGGGCTGGGGGTATAGTCCAGTGATAGAGTGTTTGCCTTGCATCACCAACACTAAAAAAAAAATAATTTTCTTATGGTGAGGGTGATGGAGTATGGCTAAATCATCCTGATGCCGTTGAGGATAGGTTTAGGAGCTTTGTTAGGGTTGGTCTATTTCAAACTGTCCCTATTGCCAGATTCCTAGGGTATGTTCCTCTTAATTCTAATGCATGAGTGACTTCTTAGAGGCATAGCCCTTCTGCCCTAAAATTCCAATTCAGTTACTAGATCTCTTCCATACGGATGGCCTTGAACTCCAGCCTCTGAATCCCCAGCCTAATGAGACCTCTGCAGCGTCTTCTGTTGCTTTGTCTTCAGTCTCCATTGCCTAACATCATGTCATGACAAGTGACTTAAAAGAAAAATCAGAGCCAAATATACGGCTTACCTCACTTACCTTTCCTACGTGGTCTTGGCCTCACCAGTCCTGCCAAAGTATCTTTCAGATACTTTTCCACAATTGTTTTATGCTCTTAATCTAAGCATTATATTTGCTACCAGTGGAAGGGTTTTCCTGATATTCTCTTACTTAAAAATAAGTTTTATTGACTGTGGGTACAGCTGAGTGGTAAGGTATTCTACCTACTCTAGGTTTGAACTCCAACACCATCATAAAAACAACCCCAAAACAGTTTTATACCACTGTCCCTTGGAGGTGGTCCGTGCAGTTCATGTGCTGTCAAAAGTCGGAAGGTGGACTTTGGTGGGATTCTGGAAACTTCCCTGGGACTCCCTATAAAACTGGAGGGTAGGAGGCGTATGTCCCTCTCCTCTGTGAGAGGACCCACTCTTTCCCTTGAGAGTGTACACTTTCTCCTTTTCTATCCCTCCTAATAAACTCATGCCTGTAACTCTGAAAAAAAAAGTTCTACAAATCATCTTTATAAGTTTGTATAAACAATTTGTTTGATTTTTGAGATTTATAAATAATGCTATCGTATTGTTATATTACTTTCTAATTGCTGTATAATGAATTACCAAAAATGGTAACTTAAGGCAATAAATACTTATTATCTCACAAGTTTTTGTGGGTCACGAATCTGGAATGGTTTAACTCTGTGACTTTGATTTGGGATCTTTTATGAGATTGAAGTCAGGATATCAAGAGGTCATTTGAAAACTTGACTGGGGCCTGAGGATCTTTTTCTAAGGTGTCTCATACAAACGGATGAATGGATGGCAAGTCCTTCCTGAATATGGGCAGGAAAGCTAAGTTCCTGCCCATGTGGGCCTCTCCATAGGCCTTTTTTTTTTGGTACTGAGGATTTAACCCAGGGGCACTAAACTTCTGAGCCAAATCCCCAGCCCTTTATTTTATTTTATTTTGTTTTGAGACAGGTCTCACTAAGTTGTTTAGGGCCTTGCTAAGTTGTTGTGGCTGGCTTTGAACTCTCAATCCTCCTGCCTCAGCCTTCCCAGTCACTGGGATTATAGGCATGCACCACCATGCCTGGCTTCTCTGTAGGCTCATGAAGGTCTTTAGGACTGGTGATAAGTTTTCCAAAATAAAGGATGCAGAGAATAAGGCAAAAGTGGCACTACCTTTTTTTCCATTTATTCTTGAAGTCACTTACCATAATTCTTGTCATGCTCATTAGAAATGAGTCACTAAATCTGGCTCTCATTCAGGAAGAAGGAAATTGTTCTCCACCTTTGGAAGGGTGGGGTGTCAAAGAATTTATGAGCATGCTTTAGAATTAACCACATATGGTTGGTAGATTGCTGGGATTTTCTTTTTCACTCAACATTAGGTTTCTAAGCTTCATCCATATTGTTGTAAGTAGCCTGTAATTCATCTATTTTTACTACTTTATAATATTCTACAGTGCGAATGGACCACAATTTATTTCTCCCATTGTTTTGTTGATGTCAGGCTGTTAGGATCATTTTCTAAAAAAACCATTCATCTCAAGCTTTTTGAAAACATTTCAAATAATTAATTCTGTAGTTATTTTGAACTTACAAAGCAAGCTAGTACAGTGTACTTGGATCACACTGGTGATGGACCTTTTCAATTGGTGTAAGTACTAGAATATGCCATGAATTCTATTTTTCTATCATGATCTTATTCTGAACCCCCCAAAAGAAGCCCATTAACATTTCAGTGCTATTTATTTGCAGTTTGCTTTGGCTCTGTGGGCAAGTATTTGGCCTCACAGTGGGGACACAGAAATCAGGAGCTGGGCCGGACTGGCTCATTCCTTGAAGAGTGAAATGGAAAAGATTGGATTTATTGAGTCTTTCCCTGGAAGCTATGAAGGAGATTGGAATAAAAACACAGGAAGTGGGTGCCTGTGTGTGCTCATGTTCTTCTGGGAAACAATTCCAGCTCCCAAACCCATGTACATCATCTGAAATCCTTGAGACAGTTATTCCAAGTGGCTGAGTGCCATTGGTGTTTTGTTAGAGTGTGGGCAGTGGAAACGGCGTGCGTGGCGAGGCAGAAAAGATACAAAGTGCATTCTGATTGAGCCAGGGTCTGACTCATGACCTTGACTCTTAAAAGATTTACAATGAATAACTTATTTAATGTCTTTCATCTTTGGTTTTCTCATCTGCAAAATGGTCATGCGAGTACCTTCCTTACTGGATTCTTGTACGTATTATATGCCAAGTTGTATGAAAGATGCCTTGGATAAAGCCTGACCATATTAGATGTTCAATAAAAGACAGATTTATTTTGTTGTTATCAATATCACCATTGGCAGCATCGTCATGTAGGAAAGCTTTGGAGATAAATACTGCTTGGGCTTCTCAAGAGAGCCTAAATTTTTGCTGTTCTGCCATTCAGTATGGCAAGTTTTTGTTCCTGTGCAAGTTATTAAGGTATTTCTGTCTCCCAAGGCTTAACAATTATTTTAGTTTTTTTTTTTTTCCTTAAAGAAGGAGGGGAAAGGGTTCTTTCTAATTAGGAGTAAGGTAGTCAGATGAGGGCAAGGCCTACTCCAACATATAGTCAATGCCTGTGAACTGCCAATCAGCGTGTGGAAGGCTGGTTATATAGCAGTCTGCACCAGGGAAACCACACATAGCAAAGGATTTCCATCAGTGCCACAGGGCTTGAAGCTGTCACTGAATTCCGCTGAGTTTTAAAAGTATTGACAGATGATGTGCACATAGGGTAAGAAGAGAACCAGTTGAGGGAGGCTCTCAGTTCCCTGGGAGATGAACTAATAATGTACCATCTACTTGGGTTTGTGTTCCAGTCCAAGTGAGAGGTCCACAGGGCAAGGTTCTGATAAGTCGGTGTCTTGACAGGGTTCTTATTCATTTATTGATTAATTTGCTTGTTGGGTATTTATGGAACATCTCCCATGTGCCCAGTGTACTGTGTTAAGTGCCATGGAGGATACAGAAAGCTCCTATAATATGTATGTATACACATGTGAATGCATATATATATATATATATATGGAGATATGTATTTGTGGTATATGCACATATATATGCATATACCTACATATATGTGCTCATGTGTATATACACACACAACCCCTACAAGGGACCTTGAGTTCAGCAAGTTCCTTTGTGTGGCTTAGATATGTGAAAGTGTTAGATGAAGTGTTGAGGTCATAAGGTTGCAGGAGATGTGCCAATTAAATTTTATCAGCGTTCAGAAGCAGGGGCAGGAGGGTTGGGGAGCACTACCTATAACTACAGTGAGAAGCCTCTAGGCTGGTCTTGCTGCCTCTACTCCCAGCCTTCTCCCTGAGTTTCCTTATGTCATTGCCACTCAAGTCATCCTTAAACACCCATTTCACTATGTTCTGCTTTTTTCAAAATCACTGAAAGAGCTTCTGCTGCCACCGAACTGATCTCGAACTCTCTTTCAGAGTGTTTGGCTGTCCTTACCTCCATGCCTGTGATTTCTTCCTTTTTCTCGAGCAGGGGTGGGGGTGGGTTTGTAAAAGGTCTGCTCTGCTTTTGGACTTCCTCATATTTTTGGTCTGGGCCTCCTGTGTCTTCCCTTGGGGATGCTGAATGTGGGAATTTCTTTTCCTGTTCATGTTTTGGGTTGTGAAGCCTTGTCTCTGGGGCTGTCCCATGCTTGCCTTTCCTCGGGCCCTCTGGATTTCTGTACTGAGGGTTAACTTGAATTAGGGATTTTATCCTGAGAGATGGAGGACTTCCATACGTGGCCTTGGAGCTGTATTCTGAGCTGAGGTACAAAGACGTTCTAATTTCTGTTTGTGGATAGTCTTGCCCTTCTGATCACTGGTTATAAGTAGGGAGCCTAGTTTGCTGACAGGGCCATGGGTCCTGTGATGCTTGCATGAAACCCCCACCCCTGCAGCGTGTGTTTTATTGATGCTCTCAAGGCCATATGCAGGTAACTCCCTAAATCTGTAACTTTAGTCCTAACCTGACACCAAGAATATTTCAGAATGTGAACTCCTCTATCTGGCTGCCTGTTGGTCATCTCTATTTGGCTATCTTCTAGTCATCTCAGATTTAATGTGTTCAAAATGAGGCTATTGATTTGTTTATATACATGTGTTAAACACATTCCTATGGCATATATATGAATAAACACTTATGAGTGACTGTTATATGCGTATCACTTTGATGGCTCTTATCTCATTTTTCTGTCATCTCTGAATATATGATAGTTGCATAGATCTGCATACCACCCAGCATGTATGTGTGTGTAGACATAGCACGGCTGCCGTGGTGAACCCAGATATGCTTTGCTTTAGATATTCCAGCAATACACAACGAGTGCTTTCTTTCTTTCTTTTTTTAAAGAGAGAGAGGGACAGTGAGAGAAAGAGAGAATCGATTTTAGTTAGCTTTTCATCTGGCCTTCTTTGCTCCGACATTTGCTGTGTACGTGGTGCTGGGGTTTGAATCTGTGTCCTTGCTTATGCCAGGCAAATGCTGCAACCGCTGAGCCACCGCTCCAGCCCCAAGAGTGCTTTCTCAGATAACAGAAGTCCTAACACTGTCTCCCTCTTTGTTTTCGAACTCTATTTTCTCTTCCTTTCTCTTATGATCTGCTTTACTTACTATGAGAGATGAAGCAATGTTTACAGCTTTTCCCCTGATCCGCAATTTTGAAAAATGTGGTCCAGATGCATCAGGATCACCCTAAGTACCTATGAACAGGAGTGCTTCTCAGACTCTCCCAAGCCAAGCTTTCTGGGGCCCAGAAGCACATCTTCTTTTTAACAAGTCCCTCAGGTTATTCTGAAGTGCCCTGTGGTTAGAGATTTGTTGTGTGAATCCTTTTATCTCCTTTGGTAACTCATCTAAGATATTTATGAAAGAGACTATTCCAGTGAGTCCAGAATACAGTGGATTGTGTTAGTCAGCTTTCTGTCACTACAACCTGAAATAATCACTTACAAAGAGAAAGGCTTATTTTGACTCATGGTTTGAGAGGTTTCAATCCACGATTGATTGACGCTGTTGCTTTGGGCCCAGTGGTGAGGTAGACCGTTATAGCAGAAGCACATGGTGGAGCAAGTCTACTTACCACATGGCCTGGGAGCAAAGAGAGACGTGAAGAGACCAGGGTTGCACAATCCCTTTGGTGAGCATGCCCCCAGTGACCTAAAGGCCTCCCACTAGGCTCCTCCTCTTAAAGTTTCTACCACCTTCTAGTAACGCCAACTGGGAACCAACCCTTCACCACACATACCTTCGAGGGACATTTATCCAAACCATAGTACTGACTCACAGCTATTCCTTTCCATACTAAAGTTGCTATGAGAGCCAGAAGACCTGGTGCGGCCACTTTTAGTGCCATATACATCTTGCTGAGCTGTAGCATTGGGCCCTAGCTGAACTTCCCAGAGCTATAATTGCTACTTCAAAAATTTGCTCATTGGTGAGGGATATTTTTTTTTTTTTGGCAAAAAATTTAAAATGTTTTCAATGATTTTTATCTCGTTGGTCTAAACACATAGAGTTCAGTAGTGGATGATGAAGTTTAGATACCATTATAGGATGATCAACTGGTCTGGTTTTCCTGGGACTCGATGAGTATAAGAATTTCAGTGCCCGGATTAGAAAAGTTTTGTGCCATTTGGGATGACTTGGTCATCCTAGAAAATAAGCCTTACAAATCCATTTATGAGTTAAAATTAAATGCATCAGGAAATAATAAATTTGACATCTATTTGGGTTATAAAATAAAGACGACTAGTTTGGGATGAGATGTATTTTGAGATTAGTTAGACTTGTGGTGAAGGACTGTATAGTACATGGTGTTGGAAGAATGAGAAATTTCTCCTGCCCTTTAATAAAGGCTCTGTATCCACCGTGTTTTATGAACAGCCTCTCTTTCCAAGCCACTTTGTGCTTGACAATAAAGGTGCAAACACAACTAGGGTGAGTCACGTTAATTTTGTAGCTCAGAGAGGAGCTGTCTTTTCTGACTTTTCCATAGTTATTTGGTGCCTTATTTCATATTCCTGAGTTGTGAGAGCACATAAGACATATACAATATGCTGGGGTGGGAGAGGTGATACTTAGCACTCCCGATTCTCTGCTCAGAAGCATGTGGCTTTAGTGATCAGATGCTCTTTCTGTTGTTCCTTTCGGTGTCCTCTCTAGCAGTTGACTTACCCAGTAAGCAGTTAGGACCTACAAGAATCTTCTAATTTTTTTTAAATGAAGAAGAAAAAAAATCATTAAGGTAGAAGAAGATGTTTTTGTATATAAAATTAATATGTTGATCTTTCAACCAAGACAGTTGTGAAATGTGCTTGTTAATATGTTTTAAAGTAAAATTTTAAATAGTTATTTTCTTTCTTTCTTTTTTTCTTTTGTTCAGAGAAAAGGGCTCATGAAGGCAAGTGCCTAGGTTCCACAAAGGTCATAATATGGCTCTGCTCCTTAGGGTGGCAGCTGTCAGCCACTGTGGGCTGGAGCAGAGGGAGAAGACTTTGGAAGCAGCCATCCCCTGAAGCAACTAGGGCTTGGCTGAAGGGATCAGCGTGGGAGGACATTCCAAGATGTGGATCCACAGGCACAGAATGGATGTATCCAGAGGACTTATCATGAAGGGTCTGCAGAGGAAGGGTTCACCTACAGGAACGTGCAACAGGGGTGTGAGTTTTGGCATAGGAGGGATGTTTTCTGATGCAGTTTCCTGGTGTCCTGTGGTAGGAGAGATATTGTTTTTCAGTATCCATCCTCCTCTTCTTATTTTAGCAATGACCCTTCTGATGGGTTGAATCGTTTCCTCACATGATAGGGTCCAGTCCAAACTCCTGGTGCCTGTGAATATGGCCCTATTTGGAAATAGGAGCTTTGCAAATATAATCGAGTTAAGATGAGGTCATACTTCACTGGGGTGGAATGGGGTGGCTAAATCCAATGACAGTTGCCTTTAAAGGAGAAAGGAAAAGAAGATTTGGATGGAGAGACTCAGGGGCCAGGTGACAACCAAGGCAGATATTGTAGTGATGTAGCTGTGAGCCAAGGAGTGCTGGAGGATTACCATCAGCCTTGAGAAGCTGGGACAGTGACATGAAAATCTCTAAAAGGAACCATCCCTGTCAACACCTGACTTCAGACTGCTGGCATCTTGAACCTGTATTGTTTTAAGTCATTCAGCCTGTGGTACTTTGTTATGGCAGCCCTAGGAAACCAACATACCACCGAAATTGTGCGAGGGACAAAGCCACCCAAAGTGAGGACTACATTTCCCAGCCTCCCTTGCAGCAGCAAGTCTAAGTTCCTTGTTACTTAGTTCTAGTCATTGGACTGTGAGCTCATGGACGGTGTGCAACTTTTCCTGTTCACATGATGCTTAAAAATTTTGAGACATAATAATTGTACATATTTATGGAATACATGTCTACAACATGCAATGATCAAGATAGGGTAATTAACAATCCTTTCTCAAACATTTA
Organism: Aplodontia rufa; assembly: GCA_004027875.1. Taxonomy (NCBI): domain Eukaryota; kingdom Metazoa; phylum Chordata; class Mammalia; order Rodentia; family Aplodontiidae; genus Aplodontia; species Aplodontia rufa. The sequence goes on along the minus strand of PVKS010007963.1, from coordinate 29,471 downwards.
TCATTTCTTTATGTCAGGAACCTCTATATCCCTCTCTTCTACTTCTTTATAAAATATATAACAAGCTGCTGTGAACTATAGTTACTCCATGGTGCTGTAGAACGGTTTAACTTATTCCTCTTACCTAACTCTATTTTGGTAGGCATTATCCAGCCTCCCTCTACCCACCTTCCCTCCTATACTTCCTAGGCTCTAGTGACCACCGTTCTACTCTCTACTTCTATAAAAATTCACTTTTTTAGAGATGAAGCAGTGTTTTGTTTTTCTGTGCCTGATTCATTTCACTGCATGTTCTAACCCCTTTGATGCAAGTGACAGGATTTCCTTCTTTTTTAATGGTATAATAAATTCCATTGTTTGTATATATTGATTTTTTTTTTTACATAATCCTTTATCCATTGATGGCCACCTCGGTTGATTCCACATCTTGGCTATTGTAAATAGTGGTATGTGTGCAACTTTCTTGTACCATTGAACAAAAGGGACGAATGGAACCTTGCCTTGGCTCCCCACTCTGTGCTTCTGCTGGAGTGTGTATATGATGGTGGAGCTACAGCAGCTATCTTACAGTGTGGAGACCACATGTTCGGGCTGTCAGGAACCTGGGATCTTGATACTGTAGAACTGCCCTATTGCTCTGGATTATTTATACTTGAATTCTTACGTGAGAGAGAAGTAAACTCTTGTGTTGAAGCACAATTACTTTGACTTTTGTTATAGCAACTGAATGTTTTTCCTGTCACGCAGGTCTCCTCCATATTCCAGAGCCCTGTTTCTTTGCGTTCCTCCTCAAGTATTGATATATGAAAAGGACATCTGGTCCCACTCTCAATAAGAGTAATGTTCTGAGTTTTTTATTATTATTTTGTGGTGTTATATTTAGTCTTTACTGACCCCAGACCCTGACAAAGTTCCCTCATCCAATGGGAAACCCCTATGAATGTGCCAGGGCCTGGGCAAAGGCTGTTGCAGGATAAGTCTTCTTATGAGAGTTGAATATGCAACCTTGACCTCATAATCAGCCAAGTTCACCCGGCTCTGCCTTCCGCTCAGCAGATCCCTAGCCAGATCTGCGTGCTGTGGCCTCCTCCAGTTGTATTCCTGCCAGAACAGGGGGAGGGCAGGGGAATAGGTGTCCTATTGCTGTTTGTGGTAACCAGCGATTCTTTCCTGTGAGCAGAGATGCCTTTACAGTGTTCTTGAGTGAAGTTGGGCCTTATTCCTTTTGAAAATGGTCCTCTTTAATTTTTACATGGGACATGTCAGTGCAGCTTCTCAAAATAAGACTTGCAAAGTTGTTTATGTGTGTGTATGTGTTTCTGTGCACATGCGTGAGCAAGCTGAACAATAGCTGAGTTGTAGAATGGAAAGGAAAAGATGAACCGCTTGCTGGATGCCCTCTTTATGAAAAGTACTTTGTCAGAAATTGCATCATTTAATTTGTAAGAGAACTGTGAAGGGTGGGAACCACCCTCCATGTCCTAAACATGCATAAAGTGGCGCTCACGTGCCCACACACACACACACACACACGTCAATAATCTGTAAATGGCATTTGACTTCACGTTACATTCTACTTCAGTGAACTTTCTCCATACAAACTAAGTACACCCTTTGTTTTGTCTGTAAAGCATAATGGCAAAGTGGGAATTCTTTAAATATTTGCCTAATCTGATGAGGCACTGGCCGCTCAGGAAATTTGAGCCTAAGAATGATCTTTGGGGACCTATGTTGTTTAAGTTTTTCTTCTGCACAGAAGAGTTCACTTGGAAGGTCTCAGGCTTCCTCGTCTTCTTGCATATGAAACCATCACCCTGCTCTGATCGTTGTCAAGGCACCAAGCTACTCACAGTTTTGTTTTAACCCAACGAAAGTGTTTTACATTTGTTTCCTTGATGTCCAATCGTTCTTTCAATACCAGTGCAAAATTTGATTAGCATTTGAGATTGTCTTTATCCTTTTAAAATCTTATTTTAAAATTAATTGCATTACACAAAATGCAATTACTCAAGCATTTCTCTTTACTTGTACAAATTTTGTCTGCCAATTTGCATGTGGGCTAACTCATATAAAAAAAAGGAAACTTTTTTCGTTTAAGTAACACATTTCCTATTTTAAAAATTAACAACCAACCAAGAATAGCATCTGAGTATATTGCCTTCCTATTTTTTCCCTATAATTAAAAATGTGCAATGTAATTGTGATGGGACTTTATATTTTGTGTATCCCTTGAGCCCGTATTTGGTTTGAATGTGTACACACACACACACACACACACACTCCTTAGGTGCTGGATGGTAATCACTCCTTTTTCCTTCTTCAGGTTGCAGACTGACAACTTGAGGAAGGAAAGAAGGGACAGAAACACTGTCCCTCTCCCCAAGGCGGGCTCTACTACACACTGGTGAGATGTTCCAAGGAGAGGCTGAGAAACAGCACCTGCGAATTACACAGGGCCAGGTATCGCTGCAACTCGTTCCCGTGGCGGGAGGAGGAACCATGCTTCCACCCTGGCTCTACTCTTCTTGATTGTGACAGAGCAGCTCCCAAGCCTGCAGTCCTATTTTCTCAGTGTCGTAAAGCACTTCAGTGGACAACCTGATTGTTTTCATTTTTTTGCCTTACCCATGCAACCCCTCCCTGTTCATTTTCAGGATTTCCGAACAAAGCACTTGGACAATATATTGGAGAGAATAATCAATTTAACTTACTTTTTTTTTAAAAAAAATACAACTTTACTGGGGTATATAAAGTTCACGTATTTAAAAATTAACCCATTTTGGGCTGGAGAGGTGGCCCAGTACTATAGCACTTTCCTGGCATGTGCGAGGACCTGGGTTCAAACCACAACACCACATATACAACTAAGTGGAGGAAAAAACAAAATCCATTCTCTCTCTCTCTCTTTTTTTAAATTCACCCATTTTAAGTGCACAATTTGATGACTTTAGTAAATGTATACAGTTGTACAACTATTATTGCAATTGTTTTGGAACATTTCCATCACAGTGCCCATTCATGGTCTCCATTCTCAATCCCCAGTCCCAGGCAACCACTGATACACTTTCTGTTTTTATTGATAATCATGTAAGGGGCTGGAGTGGGGGCTCGGCTGTTAAGGTGCATTTGTGAGTACACGGGTTCAAACCCCAGCACCCACGTACACAGCTGAGTGTCAGAGCAACGAAAGCCATGTGAAAAACTCAATAAAAATTGATTCTCTCTCTCTCTCACTGTCATTCTCTCTTTAAAAAAATAAAAGAAATATCATGTAAATGGAATCATATAATATTTACTCTTTTATTCCTGTCTTCTTTAATTAAGTACAATTTTTTGAGATTCATCCAGTTATTACATGTAATGGTGGTTTGTACCTTTTTATTATGAAGTAGCGTTCCATTGTATGGATATGTCACATTTTGTCCATCGGTGGACACTAGGGTTGCTTCCTCCTTTAAGCTATAATGGAAAAAATACTGCTATGAATAGGGGAATGTAGATACTTGTTTGAGTCTTTGCTTTCACTTTTTTATTTATTTTATTTTATTTTTTTGGAACCAGGGATTGAACCCAGGGGTGCTTAATCACTGAGCCACATCCTCAGCCCGTTTTATATTTTATTTTGAGACAGGGCCTTGCTAAGTTGCTGAGGCTGGCTTTGAACTTACAATCCTCCTGCCTCAGCCTCCAGAGTTACTGGGATTATAGGCTTGTGTTACTGCACCTGGCTGCTTCCACTTACTTTTGGTAAATATATAGAATTGGAATTGCTGGATTGGATGGTAATTCTGTATATTTATTTATTTTTGTGGTACGGGGAATTGAACTCAGGATCTTAAACATACTATGCAAATGTTCTACCTCTGAGTCACCCAACCCTTTAAAACTTTTTTTTTTTTTTAATTTTTGAGACAAGTTCTTACTAAGTTGCCTACTGTCTTGAATCTGTGATCCTTCTGCTTCAGTAGCTGGGATTATAGTGTGTGCCAACTCAACAGGCTTGGGATTTTCTGTATTAAGTATGCTAGTAACTTAGAGTAACCTCATATCCTTTAATTCTGGGAAATTTTATTTAATTTCCCCATCAACAATTTCCTTCTTACTTTTTCTCTTCTACCTCTATGAAATTCTTGTTTGGATTTTGGGCCTTTGGGTTTACACAGGATTTTTAAATCTTTTCTACATGTATTTTTTCAGTTTCATTGTCATTTAATTCTAATTTATGGGAAATTTCCTTCCTTTTAAATTTTATTTCCTTTGAATAATGTTATTTTGGTTATCAGTCTTATTTAATTAATTAATTTATTTTTGGTACCAGGGATTGAACCCAGGGTGCTTAACCATTGAGCCTCATCTCCAGCCCTTCTTTTTTTTTTTTCAGGGCTGAGGACCAAACTCAGGGCCTTGTGTGTGCTAGGCAAGCGCTCTGCCACTGAGCTAAATCCCCAACCCCATCCCCAGCCCTTTTGATATTTTATTTTGAGACAGGGTCTTGCCAAGTTGCTTAGGGCTTTGTTAAGTTGCTGAGACTGGCTTTGAACTTGGGATTCTCCTGTCTCAGCTTCCCAAGTCTCTGTTCCAATTTTAACTTCTGGTTATCAATTTTAACTTCTAAGAGCTCTCTTTTGTTTTTTGTTTTGAAGTTGGATTTTTTTTTTTAAAGAGGAGAGAGGGGAAAAAAAGAGAATCAATTTTATTTATTTTTTCATCTGGGTTCTGTTTTTCTGACACTTAGTTGTGGATGTGGTGCTGGGTTTGAACCCAGGTCTTTGTGAATGCCAGACAAACATTGTAACTGCTCCAGCTCAAGTCTGCTCTTTTAAATATCACTTTCTTTTGTTCTATGGGTGAGAAATCATCCCTGAGAATATGTTGCCTGGTCTGTTTTTTTTCCCAGTCCTTTTCCTCGTGTCTGTTTTGAATTGTATCTTCTATGAGAAGGATTTCCTCAATCAAGGGTCTGCTGATCCTTGGTTCTCTGCCCTCAGTTAAATGGAGCATGTTTGCGTGGCAAGGGGCTTCACTGAGGAGGTCAGATTGTCAGTGACTTTTTTCACTGTCGTTTTCTAGTGTCAGGATGTGGGAGTCTTTTTCTTTCCTGACCTCAGATATGTCATACAACATCCTGCTTGGGAATTTTGATGATGTGTATGAGGGTGTCCTCAGCTGCTATGTTCTGAAAACATAGCTGAGAAGCACCCAAGCTCTTCTGCCTCACTAAGGGAAGTGTGGGCTCTCACACTACTACTTTATCCTTTGCCTAGTCCTGATGAAGCCATTTCTTTGAAGTCACAAACTCTTTGGTCTATTTTTTTTTTTCCCAGAGAAAAGACTTCCAGTGTCCTCCAGTGGTAGGAACAGGAGGATCTGTGGCTGCTTACTTTGTTGAGTGCTCCTAGGAAGTCCACAGGCTCTGAATACAGATTTCCAATCATTTCCCTTCTTTTCACCCCAGTTCCCACATCCACAGGGTTGTTGGCTGAAAGTTTGTCTGTGAGCCCAGGAGCTTGCCAATGCCACATTTTGAATACATAGGATTTGTGTTTAAAAATCTGATGAAGCAAGGCCTTCCTTACTATTCTTACTTTTCTTGGCTATTCTCAGAAAAAAATTAATATGAAATTTTAAAAACAATCACAGAAGTATTTCAGCTCTGGAGAATGGTATATATCTATACATATTTTATAATAATTTAACTTGGTTTCCCAAATAACCCTGTTGGGATTCTAATTGAATTCTTATTCATTCCTGTATCTCTAGGGCTTTGCCGAGGGCCTGGATCATGCTAGGCTTTCAAAAAACATCTGTTAAATTGAAATGAACACTTCTGATCCCAATGTCTATGCTTTTCCTATTACATAGTCTTGTCTGATACGTGCTCAGATAGCAGAGCCAGCTGGTAACAGAACTAGAAGGACTCAGGTCTCATGACTCATCACCCAGTACTTCTTATACCACACTGGTACCTGTAAAACAGTTCTTAGAAGTTACACACAGTCCAGCCTAAAGACCTTGCCCATGTGAATGGAAAATGATAAAGCTACAGAGGTCAAAGTATTTTAAATTCCCAAAGAAATATCTCTGCCTGGGCCAGTCTTCCCCACCCCTTCATCAGGCTTCCACGTGGGAGAGCAGGACAGGCCATGATGCCTCCTGCCTAGATGGGTACATTTATGGTGGGGCAGAGGGAATGTTATCAAGTTTATTTATATTTTCCCATAGGAACAGCCATATTTCAATGGCATGAATATAAGTGCAAAAGTAGAATGGTTTATCTGCCATGTCTGATCCATGTGGAGTTTAAGTAATAAAGTTTATTAGTGCCCCTGATTTAATACGACACATTTCCAGTGCAAATTACTCTGAGATCATCGTGTTCATAAAATATGACAGAAATCTTTTAAGTGTGAGCATAAGTTCTGAATTAATTTAATAACCCAGTCTGGAAAAAGGCATGTGGTTTAAAACATAACATTATGCACTGGGATCCTCCAGTTTCTTCCCTCAGCCCTTCCTCACTCCTCTGCTGCTTTTTGAAAAGCTTGACTTCCTGTTTGTAGTCATTTGGCTTCCTCCCAGAGCTCAGGGTTTTAGCTTCTCTAGGAGCCTTGGAAAAGGATGTATTCGTGCAGTGAAGGAAGGAAGGTCCATCCTTCTGTATGTTGGGGCCTTTGAGCACAGCAGGCTTTAGCTCTTAGTGGTGCCAGCCTCCAGGGAACTTGCGGGGACTGACAAGAGAATGGTGCTTAGCCTTTGGGATTTACTGCCCTTTGGTGGGGCTGGAAGAGGCAGAGAGGCATACACATGACATTGGAGAGCTGCAATTGCCATGAACATGAACTCAGCTCCCCTCCCTCTTCCCAGATGGGGGGAAACAATCATAACAGCAGGATGCATGTGAAACGCACTTGAAATCATTGTGTGCACAGGGAAATGAGTCACGGTTCTGTTTATCTTATGGCCATGTAAAAACAAAGACAAAAACAAAAACAAAAACCCCAAACAAACAAAAAGAGAATGGAAAGATTTCATCAAGACAGAAAACAAAAGTAAATAAAAACTATGAGCACATTGGTCTAACTCAATTGACATGGCAGTCGGTGTTCCATCTGTGAACCAATCTCTGACCGCCATGGCAGAGAAGTCAGCTTGAAAAGTGTAGGCCTGGGCTTGCCTCCTTGCTCACCCATTGACTCACTTCCTGGGCAATTGTTTTCTTTGTTCTTCACATTAGGGTCCCCCTTGGTATTTTTGGCCAAGTAGTCTGAGACTCTGGACCAAAGGCACCTCCTAGACAAGGTATGGGGTGGTCCTCTGGTTTGTTTCCTATTTCAGCATCCAGAAACTGGGGGGCAGCCTGTGTGCCCAGTGCTAAGACCTCTTCCCTCACTGTGCTCCTTCTGACACTGAACCAGAGAGATCCACCCTAGAAAGGTTAGCTCCCCAGAGTCAGCTGCCACTAGGACAGAGAGGAACTCTTGCTGCCCCTAAGGGACACCATGGAGGGCAAATACCATTTTGAATTCAATTTTTCCCAGATTCTAGCAACTGCCAACAGCAAGAGATCAAAGTAGGACTTAGCAAGTATCCTCAAGTCCTTCTTTCCAGAAAGAAGCCCAAAGAGTAGCAGCAGGGGCCTTTTGAACAAGGGGAGCAGTTGGAGGTGCTTTCAGGCCAAGGATTCTAAACACCTTTCCCCCACACCCTGAGTCACTATCTCCTTTGTGCCTCAGAGCATGTTAGTGTGCTTGCTTGGATTGTCTTCCTCCCCACAGGAAGCCTTCTACTTCTTTTGGGCACTACTGAAGTCCTACCTCCTCCTTAAAACTTTCCCAAACTAAGGGGCTGTTCCTCTCCATCACCCTCCCACTGCATTTATTACTTAAAATGAGACACTTGGCAACTCAGTGATCTTCAAATTCGCTCTTACACTGTATGTTGTCTTGTTTTGTTCTTTAATCCTTTCCAGTGGCTAAGTCTCCTCTGACCCACCAGGCTATAAATGCAAACCCCATCTGGAGGCTGGCGGTATTGGGAGAGGTTCTCAGTGAATTCATGACTGCGTAAGAACATCAGAGTCTGGTTTGTGGGACAAGGGTCAGGGTTAGGAATGTGCCAGACTTCCTAAAAATGTGGTACTTCTCATCCAGATAGAGTCTAAAGAGATAGGCTCAAGGATGCGCAGTCTTTTGTTGTCTCACACCTCCCCCTGTACCCTCCATGCTGGCAAGAAACCAACTGCCCACTTCCCTAGCTGCTCCCAGGATCTCTGCTTTCGGTTTATTTCTCTTTGCTTCTCCCTCCAGCTGTAGCATTTGGATCCCCCATTTCCTTGTGTCTAATATCTACACCCCTCAAAAGCAGCTCTACCATCATCTTTTCTGTGATAATGTAACCAAATTTCTCAATTGGATGTCCCCCTTCCCTTCACTGAATGCCTCTGGCATCTTATTTATTACACCTCTTGGTTAGTCTTGGGATACTTCCTATTTCGAGTTATTACATTTTTGTATTAACTCTCTTTTTTGATATTAATTTTTATATTTCTGTTGTAACAAACTACAGACTAAGTGACTTAACAGAAATGTATCATCTTAGGGTTCTGCTCTGCAGGTCAGAGACCCAAATTGGATGTCAAAGGGCAAATCAAGATGTCAGCAGGCCTGAGCCAATGATGGTGCACCTTTAATCCCAGTGACTCTGGAGGCTGAGACAGGAGGATCACAGATTCAAAGACAACCTCAGCAACTTTTGTGAGACCCTAGCAACTTAAACAGACCCTGTCTCAAAATGACCCAATGGTTAAGGATCCCTAGGTTCAATCCCTGGTACCAAACAAAACAAAATAAAACAAAACATCAGCAGGGCTGTTTGTGTCCCTTGTAGAGTCTCTGGGGGAAAATCCACACCCTTGCCTTTCTAGCTTCTAGAGGTCACTCACCTGCCTTGGTTACTGGATCCCTCCCCCATCTGCAAAGCCAGATGGAGTGCATCTCTGTGATTTTTCTCTGAACAGAACTGGGGAAGACTCTCCACTTTGAAGGAGTCACATGACTGATTGCCAGGTGGGATGGATAATTTATGACAATCTCCCCATCTCAGGGTCCTTAACCTTAAACACATCTTCAACCTTCATTCCCTTTGCCACACTGTGTAACACGTTCACCAGTTCCTGAGATTAGGACAGAGACATCTTTGGGGGATGGCATTATTCTGTCTACCACATCTCCTGATGTGAAAAACTCCTTAAGGTTGTTCAAGAAATGTTTTTCAAAATTAAATTCAGTGCTAGGCACTGTGCATGGAGCTGAAGACACAAGAAATAATCTCTATTCTCAAGAAGATTAGAATCAGGTGGGCAAGTCAGATGCATAAATTTACAACACAGTCATGAGAGTAGATGTGAGTAGAGGGAGTAGCAGTAGCTGAGAGAATGACCTGATGAGCTGAACACCCCAGGAAGGGCAAGTGGCAACTGAGTAGGTTCTGAGAACAGTCCAGGCTCACCAGGTGGATCACCAGGTAGGGTGAAGAAAGGAATTCCGTGGGATGGGCATGCGGACCGTCTACAGCAAGAGGCAGCATGGTGTTTGGGAGGGATGTTAGGAAGGCCTTGGGGTTGCTGTAGCATTAGGTGCCAAGAGAAGGGAGTGGGGAGATAAATCTGGAGAGGTTGGCAGAGACTGGATCACGAAAGTTTTTTTATGTCACAAAGCTTGGATTTTATAGTTGTAGGAGATGGGGAAGACTTTAAGGGTTTTAAGGAAAATTATTTGTAGAAAATAATTGCACAATGTAAGAGAGGGGAGAATATAAGAAAAGAAGTGATATGCTAACAGTGCTGATATTAGAAGAAGGTCACGTGATCAGAGGAAAGAGTCCCATCTTTAGGATGGACTAGGAGCAGATTTCCGGTGTTTACTGTGTGGGCAGCAGCAGTAGCTTGGGGTGAAATGAGGAATGGCTGGGAGGTGAGAAAGGGAGGGGACATGGTATGATCAGCTTGGCTGTGGGGTGGCAGCTGGTGATGTAGCTGGATCTATATGTGTTCTACCTTTGGAAATCAGCTGCCATCCCCAGTACCCATCACAGTGTCAGACACACCAAGGGTAATCAGTAATGGTGTAAAGAATGACAACACATCACCCGTATTTCCTGGAGAGAGGTTGCAGCTACATAATGGATCTGCTCAGCAAGGGTTTTTGCTGTCCAGGGGTGTTCTGGGAAGTGGTTGGAGTCATGAGCTCTGTTCCCAATCATGTGCTTTCTTTCCTGAAGGTTGGAAGGCAGAAGGCCAGCATGTCAACACCTCCAGTCACACCACATAACGCAGAGCCTCATTTGTCTTTCAGGCTGACGTCAACATTTTGTTACCTTGCTGAGAAGCCCAACTCGATGACTATACATTAATTTACATTTGCCTGTGTTCAAATAATGCATTCCAGATCAGAGCCAGCAATAACTCTAAGGTAGAAGCTGGTGTTTTATGGATGGATGAAAACCCTTTCCTGTATCCAGGCAAGTGTATGTGCTTTCAGGACACTCCTTAGCGGAAGTTCTACCAGCTCATCAGGTAAGGCAATTCCATTTTAAAACCAGGGAGCCAACTCTGAAAAGACACTCCTCTTTCTACCTTTCTTCATCACCATGAAGGGATTGCATTATGATGCAGATGGCATGGTTACGGGACCCCCAGTTTAAGGACCATCTTTTCTCAAGGTTAAAGTAATTTTCCAAATAGAGTTGAATACATGATTCCTGCACAGTTGGGTATCAAGAATCAAGCTGGTGGTCATAGGAAGAGCCTACCATGCTCTATTGATTGGATGCCAACCCAATCTCCAGGTGCATGGGGGAGCTCTCCTAAGATGGTGTACGTGTTGCCAATGCCTCAGTTTCCCTTCCTGTGAACTTGGTGCAGAAGGGAGTGATGGAAAAGGATGTAGAGTTTTGAAGCATTCTGAAGTGTGCCATCTCCCACACCCACCTCTTTCTCTCCAGCGTTCCAACCTCTGTTATGTCTGCTCTTCTTTAGACACTACCCTTATGGCCTTGTTCCTTCTCCCCTTCTTTTCTTTTCTGTCCTCTGGCAACAATAGGCTGAATGGCTTTTTTGCTTCCCTTTTGTAGCTTTACAGTAGTTCCCCCTTATTCATGGGGATGACATTTCAAGTACTTCAGTGGGTGCCTGAAACCTCATATAACAAATAATCCCATATACGAGCATGGTGATATACAGCAACAGATGATCTGATAACAAGATAGCTACTAAGTAACTAATGGGAAGGTAGCATATACAGTGTGGACACGCTGAACAAAGGGATAATGCATGTTCTGGCAGGACAGAGTGAGATTTCATCACATTGCTCAGAATGACATGCAATTTAAACTTATGAATTGTTTATTTCTGGATTTTTCTATATATATATATATATATATATATATATTATTGGTGCATTATAGTTTTACATAATGGAGAGGTTTGATGTTACACTTTCATACACACACACATCATAACAATTTATTGTGGGTCAGTTCCCTCCCAGCATAATCCTCCCCTTGCCCTGCTTCTCCCTGGTCTTTTTTCTCCTTTGTTTTCTCCCTAATTATGTATGAATATAATAGGGACAAAATACAGGCATCTCTTTTTGATGCTTGGATGGGTTGAGGAGGTGGTAGCCAGAGACTTTTCAGATAGGGCCAGGATCACATAGCTAGGTCTTGACCAGCTTTCCTAATGGAAAGCTCAGAAGCCCATGAAGAGAGGCCTGATTTCATGGTTGTAGAAAAATCAAATAAACTTGGCTTGGGTCAGGTGTGATGGCACATATCTATAACCCTGGTAACTAGGGAGACTGAGGCCAGAGAATTGCAAGTTTATGGTTAGCCTGGGAAACTTAGCAAGATCCTGTCTTAAAATAAAAAATAAAGGGGTTGGGAATTTAGCTCAGTGGCAGTGCGCTTGCCTAGCACATGCAAGGCCCTGAGTTCGGTCCTCAGCCTTGAAAAAAAAATTAAAAAAAAAATAAAAAGAGCTGGGGTATAACTCAGTGGTAGAACACACCTGGATTCAACCCCCAGTACTACAAAACACAATAAAAAACAAAAAAATTCCAAACCCAAAAAAGGTTGGCCTAGGTTTGGGATTTTGCCCCCCTCACCCAAATATTTGTCTACTAAAGTAAAATTCATATAGCATCAAATCAAACCTTTTAAAGTGCATATCTCAGCAGCATTTAGTCATTCACAATATTGCGCAACTGTGATATCTACCCAGCTTCAAAAATTTTTACCCCAAGATAATACCTTGTAGGCATTAAGCAGTCCCTTCTTGGTCGAATGTCTTCACTCATCTGTGAAGTCTGGAACTAGACCCTGGCCATCGAGAAAGGAGGTCTAGTATCGTGTGTTAAATCCAGATAAGGTGTAATGTCATACAATACATTTTTAGAGATGTTTTAGGAAGGGGAGGGGAGGGATAAGAGTGGGTAATTGGGGGGCACTCTTGGGGGTAAATCTAATCTTCAGAGTCTATATATATACATATTATATTATTTTGTTAAAAATTTGTGTGATTGTTCAACAAATAAATTTCTCATTAAAAATAAAAAGCAGTCCCTTCTCATTCTCCCCTCCTCTCAGTCCTGGAAAAATCACTTGTCAGAATCAAAATCAGAATAGGATTAGCCTATTCCGGACATTTCATAGACATGGAATCATATATTATGTGACATTTTATGCCCGCCTACTTTCTCTTGCATTACGTTTTCAAGATTTATCCATGTTGTGGTGTGTGTCAGTATTTTATTCTTTTTGTGCCTCAGAAATATTCCATTGTGTGTATGCCCCAATGTGTTTGTCCATTCATTTGCTGATAGATATTTAGAGTGTTTCTACTCAGCCCAAGTTTTGAGAGCCAGAAACCCTTAAAAATAAACCCTCTCTAGACCCCCATCTCAATTTTTGAAAATGGTTTTCTCTCTGGACACAGTCGTACACACTTGTAGTTCTAAGGGCTTGTGAGGTTGAGGCAGGAGGATCACAAGTTCAAGGCTAACCTTAGCAACTTAGCAGGACCCTGCCTCAAAATAAAAAATGGAAAAGGGCAGGGGGTATATAGCCCAGTGTTAAAAAACACCTGGGTTCTACAGTCACACATTAGAAAACCCTACACAAGAGGAAAGAACATCTGTTGGCACTTAAATAGGCTTCAGATGGAGGTTCAGATGGGAGCTTAGTACTATGAAGGAGTCCCCTATCAGGAAACTTCCAAGCCCCTGGTGTAGGTGGCTACAGGGGCACGGTGGGGATTACTGACTCCATCTTGGTCCAGGCTTGCTCCTCTGATTCCCTGCAGGCAGGAGAGAAGCTGCCCATCATCATCTCTCTCCTCCACTTTGTTAACAGCTTCAATTAGCCCAAGAGCTGGGGATGCTTCATCAGCTGCCTGGATCAGCAACAAAATTAAGCCATCACATTTATGAACTGCCCGGCGAGTTCTGGGAGGAACTTTGCATATTTTACATTTAATAACTTGCCTCTCTTTTTATTTATAATGTTAATAATGATGGGGGGTGCTCTGGGAGAATGCTGGAAAAGAGAAGGAGAGATAGTGACTTCAGCGCAGAGAGATGGCAGGACACGTGACAAAAGCTCTTACCCTTGTCATTACCTGCTCCTGCTGAATCCTGCCCAGCGGGTGCCAGGGGCAGCCCAGCACTGAAGAGACAGAAGGAGCTTCTCTAGCCTTGCAGTCTGCTCTTGTTGTGGAAGCCTGGTGATCAGGGAGCCAGGGGGGTCTGCTGTGTGTTCTGCAGCTCCTCTGTGGCTACTAGTAATGTCCCCACTATCTGCTGAAGCTTATTGGGGTCCAGGGGCTCTCAGTGGGCTTCAGAAGATTCAGTCCCCCAAGTGGACTCCTGTTCCATCCATAGGTCCACCTCAGTGGCTTCTCCTCTGTCCTCTCTGTGGGTGGAATAGGTGCCACACTGGGTGAGGGAAACTGTTTTGCCCTGGGTACTTGTGTTGCGGGTGTTGCTTGGCGAGCCCTTTAGCATCTTTCAAATGAATATTTTAATGACTCTACATGTAGTGATTCCTTATCTTGGATTTGAGAACTTTAAGGACCAGGGAAGCTAAGTGACCTTCCCTAAGTCACCAGCTGGTGAGTAGCAGCGTTGGAGAAGGTGTGGGGTTCCCCCATTTTAGGATGAAATAGTGGGGAAGCCTGAATTTTTGGGTCACCTAGATGGGCTTATCTCCAATCTCCACCTCTGTTGACCTGGGGCAAGTTATTTTGTTTCTCTGAGTCTAGGTATTCTCCTCTCTAAAAGAGGAATAAAATGGTGGGTGTGATGGTGCACGCCTGTAATCCCAGTGGCTCAGGAGGCTGAGGCAGGAGGATTGCAAGTTCAGACGGCCTCAGCAACTTAGAGAGGTCCTGTCTCAAAATAAAATATAAGAAGGGCTGGGATGTGGCTCAGTGGTTAAGCATCTCTGGGTTCAACAAAACCAAATGAAACAGGAATAAAAAGACTCCCCATCTTATAGGATTGCTGGTGGATTTACCCAGATCCTGTTTGTGAAAGTCCTTGGTAAACATTAAATCTCCATCCATATATGAGTCATTGATTGGTTCCTATCCTGAAGCCTCTGCTCTGTTGGTGGATAGAACCAAAGACAGGGGTTTGCAATGCTTTTGGGAAAGCAGGTTTATACATATTTTAGGCTTGGTTTGCTTATATTCTCTGTCAGAACTACTCAACTCTGCTGATGTAGCCTGAAAGCAGAGAACACATGACTGAATGGGCATGGCTATATTCTAATAAAACTTTATTGATAAACATAGGCTGTGGACAGATAAGTCTTATGGGCTGTAGTTTGTGGATCCCCTTCCCCCCCATTTTAGTCAGCTTTTGTGTCATTGTGACCAAAATACGTGATAAGAACAACTTAGAAGAAGAAAAGTTTATTTAGTGGTTTTGGTTTCAGAAGTCTCAATTCTTAGATGATTGAGTCTATCGCTCTGGGTCCAATGTGAGATGGCACATCATGGGGTGAGGACCCAATGGAGGACTGCTATCAGCTCATGACAGGGTCAGGATGCTGATAGAGAGGGGGAAAGGGCCCTAGGAAGAGTCCCAGTGACCTACTCTTCCAGCCACATCCCATCTGCCTATAGTTATCACCCAGCCAGTCCATTCAAAGTAGAATAGATTGATTAGGTTACTTCAGCTTGCATAATGGAATTATTTCACCTCTATGTCTGCATTAGCAGGAACTCTCAGGGGATACTGCATATCCAAACCACAACCCGTCTTCCAGTTCTTAATTGAAAGTTCAGGGCTGCTAGGTAAGAGAGTTCCCTGACTATGGATATGGTTAGGTTGATTCCAGGGGGCTGGAAGGGGGCAGGGCATCAGGCAGCCCACGTGGGAAAGGAACGACCAATCAGATGTTGGCAGACCAGCCCCAATGGCGTCTCCCAATTGCCTGATGATTGATGGAGTCACCAGCCAATCCCCGAAGGACAAGGCCCCCGAACTTCCTCCGTCCACCCCAGACTATAAAGTCGTTTCCCAGCCCGGCAGTGTGCCACTTCCCCTACTTGCCCTCACTCTGGGGGTGCAGGTGAGTGGCCCTTGAGCTGCCAATCCCAATAAAAAGGTTTTGCTTAGCTGCTTTTAGGCCTGACTCCTTTTCCAACATTTGCGCTTGAACATTTGGTGCGGAACACCCATTTTTCACAGATAATGCTGAGACACATCCACTGGGCCACAAGCTGGTTGCTTCCCCAGAATTTTTTACTAACCTGCAAATTATTGCCACTAAGGACACAGTGTTAAACTACCCACGCTTTTTAGAGAGCTGCACAGGCCTGGTCTCTGCTGTGGGAGCTTGACTCAGCGTATGCACAGGAAGAGGAAAAATGCCACATTCACAGCAATTGCTCACCTCTGGAGCAACCAAGCAAGCGTCTCTGCACCAGGATTCTGTGGTTGGAAAGATTATCCTACTTTCCTCCATAACTGGCTCTTTCCTGAAAGTTTCCGTGGCTGTTGTCCTGGAGGACAGGGAGGGCAAGGGGAGAGGAAGGAGAACCCAGAAACTGCTGGGGATGAGAGGAAGCTGAATAGGGTCTAGCCAGCTAGTTACTTTTCTTGGCTGCATGTGGGAAGGCTTTGATTCCTGAAACACAGACATGAGGTCTCATCTTCTCTACTACCCTACTGGCTAGTGTGATTGGCATACAGTGGAGGAGCAGAGACTCAGAGAGTTTATTTACTTGCCCAAGGGAGTAACAAGTGGAATCAGGATTCAGCTTGGTTCTCTCTGATTCCCAGATGCATTATCTTTCTACTATACCACACTGCCAGGCAGATTTATTGGGTCTGCAAAGCTCATCAGAAGTGTATTCACCTGCTCTGTCTTCGCCCTCTTTCTATGAGGCAAACAGGAGACGTGGGGTGGTAGAGTTGGAAACAGGGTGGACTGAAAACCAAGCATCTGAGTCCCTACTAGGCTTCTAAATTGCCATTTGACCTTGCTGGTCCTCAGTTTCTCATCTGTACACTAAGATAGTCTTGGGTGTACCTTCCAGCTCTGTGATTCTCAGAGCTTTCTGCAAAGAGCCTGTGGTGGCCAATGCCTTCTGTTTTTCCACCAGTCTGGCTGCTTGATGGGAGGGAGGGAGAGAAGGAGGCAGCTGGAAAGCAAGGTCAATCAATTCTGAGCCAAGACCTAAGCCTAAGAGATAGGGCGTGGCATGCTGAAAGATGATGGTTGGCAAAAATCATTAGAAGCATCTTTCAACAATCTATATGCCGTTATCGATCTTGTTATAGATCTTCTTCTTCCATTCCTCCCCCTGCCTTTCTTTCCCCCCAAGATCTTCTGGATCAATACAGCAAGTGCATTGAGACTGTAGCAACACATTTAAAACCTTATAAAAGGTTATTTAGTTGCTAACAGTGCAGTGGTTTCTGCAAAGCCTGCCAAAAGGTTACAGCTTTTTGGGGATCATAAATTACAGACGACAGGAAAAAAGTAAGTGCGGTTTTCTTTATTGTCTCGATGATGGATGGACTCCTGAACAGGGCAGAAAATACATCATATCACCTTTAATGGGCGTGCATTTCTGCAGCCATAACTCACAATTTTAAAATAGAAAATGGTGAAATATGGCGTTGTATATTCCACTTGTGACATATTTATGAGTCCTTGCCTTCTTATAAATACAGTGATTGCTATTTCAAAGCACCGTGTCAGGTATGAGCTGAGCACAAACAGCTGGCGCGGCTGAAAAATTATAGCCAGAGTGGACGTTTTCAAAAACTCTCTCTCGCAGCAGTAAATTTACAGTGTTTGCACTAACTGTTATTAAAACCAAATCCATATCTTGGCAACAGGAATCCATTGCTCAGTAACAGCTGGAGTGACAGTGTGCCCCGACAGCTGGGGTGAGCTATAACTTGGCCACGGTGCACACTGAGGAGGGAAGGTCAAGGGCTTCAGGCTAAGACCTGTGGGCTCTTTGCTTTTGCATCTGGAGTGCAAGCCAGGGTCCCCATGGGGCACACCCTTGTCTCCTGCCTGACCCCTGGGTGTAGGGATGCTGCTTCTTACTCTTTCCCTTGCCTGAGAACCATCCTCTCCTGACAGTTTTCTGTTGAGGCCTTTGAGCCATTCAGCCTCGTTCCTCTCCAGCTCCCTTCTCTCCACCCCGTGACTCATTCTTGTGTCTGGAGGAGGAAGCAGCCGAGCTGAACACAGGGGTGGACCGTGTGGGTAAAGCCCAGAGAGGAAAGACAAAGGGCAGCGTGTAGCAGGGCAGGTTCATGTTGGGGCAGTAGGAAGAGGCCCATCAGGCTGCAGGTATAAAGACCAAAGCAGGTTAAAAAAAACAGGCGGATTAAAAAAAGTTGCAATGTTCTATGTTCACCTGCCAGATTAATTAATAATAATAATTTTCAGTTCAATCAAAATTTTGTTGAGACCCTATTATGAACTAGACATAAATTTAAGGGCAGAAAATAGAAAAATGAACCAGGCATAGTTTTTACTCTCAAGAAGCTTATAGTCTACAGATTTCCAGAGATTTGGCTGATAATTCTACACCTTGCATAATTTGTGATTGATGCTTCTTGATTGTTTTCTTCTCTGATGTCTGATTTGATTGTTCTGACAACTAAATAAAGCACACAGCAGCATGGATGGTACTCCAGTTATATTCAGTGTAAGCAACAAGACACAAAAGGAGTATATACTTACACGAAGTCTAAAATTAGGCAAATGAGCTGGGAGCAGCTGCATATACCTGTAATCCCAGCCATTCAGGAGGCTGAGGTGGGAGGATCGTAAGTTTAAAGACAGCTTCAGCAACTTAGCGAGGCCCTAAGCAATTTAGTGAGACGCTGTCTCAAAGTAAAAAATAAAAAGGACTGTGGAGGTGACTTAGGGGTTAAGGATTCCTGGGTTCAATCCTTGGTACCAAAGGCCGGGGGTGGGGTGGGGAAGAAGGCAAAATGCGTCTATAAGGAAAAAGTCAGAAAACTGCTCGACACCTGGGTGGTGGATGCAGTGGGAGGGGGCACGAGGGAGTCCTGCCCAGTGCTGGGAAAAGTTCCAAATCTTGATTTGGGTGGGGGTGACCCAGGGTATTCACTTGTTGTGCATTAAGATCAATGCACTTTGAAGCTTTATAGTTGCCATATCTTAATGCCAGCACCCTTGTTCCTTCGCCTACCACAGTCACATGCAGAAGGCAGCCATTTGGGGCCTTTCTTTACTGGGGAGACTGAGGACGAGCTTGCCCAAGACTCACAGTTGCTTTCAGAGAAAGCTCCACTTCTGTTGTCTCTCTCTCTCTTTTCTTAAGAAAGTGAGAGAGAGAGAGAGGAGAGAATAAATTTTATTTTTCATCTGGTTTTTGTTTTTCTTACACTTGGTTGTGTATGTGGTGCTGGGGTTCAAACCCAGGTCCTTGCGCATGCCGGGCAAGTGCTCTACCCCTGAGTCACCTCTCTAGCCTCTCTAGTTCCACTTTTTTTTTTTTTAAAGAGAGAGGGATAGTGAGAGGGAGAGAGAAAGAGGGAATCAATTTTATTTAGTTTTCCATGTGGCTTTTGTTGCTCACTTTGTTGTGTACATGGTGCACGTGGTGCTGGGATAAGAACCCTTGTCCCTGTGCATGAGAGGCAGGTGCCGAAACTGCTGAGCCACTGCTCTGGCCCTCTAGTTCTGCTCGTAAGCCAACACTTTCCATTTCAGTGATGTTCTTGCTTTTGGGTGGCTTTCTGAGGCTGGGCTGCTCCCCATTAGATGGTATGTTGGTCTGATGCAGGGTCCCCCAGACTCTTCCTAGCAGCATAAACTTTTTGCTCTTACACACACTACCACTCAGAACCTGGGTGATGAAAGACAGAGCATCTCTTTTATAAGCTGTGAGTAAGCACCCAGGGCCCCCTGCTACTCCTGGTACCCCATAACTGGCCTCAGTCTTTATTTTAGACTTAAGGTCTCTAGAGAATGAAGTTTGAAAAGCAACTGTCTAGTGATTTCCAACTCTATCCTTGCAACCTATATGGAACATTCCCATCAATAGCAAGGGGTAGCCATAAAATTCACACAAAAGTTTGGGTACTAATTACATATATTCGTTCATTCTTTCAGTATTTGCTGAGATCCTTCTATTTGCTGAAATGAGATTTTTTTCTGGACCTGTGAAGGAGACTGGGAAAGATGATAATGGTGTGATCCCTATTTTCAGGAATTGGCAGGTTAGTAAGGGGGAGCCATTCTCTCAACACTGGCAGAAAGGGAGATGAATTCTTCTGGAGCTTGGGAGAAAAGGACTTCACTCACGGGTAATGTGGGCACTATCTTGAAGGACAACTACAAGTTCACCGGGAAGAGTACTTTAGACAAAAGGAGCAGGATGAGCAAAGTCCAGGATGCTAGGAGCATGGTTTGTAAAGGAAAGTGGCCTGAAATAAGACTGAAAATGTAGATTAGAGAATCCGAGATGTTAAATGTCACCCCAAGGGGTTATTCTTTATCCTATAACTGAAAAAAATTATAGGATGTTTTGCACAGGGACTGGAGGGTGTCCGATCTGCATTGAAGCCAGCTTCCTTTGCTAGATGCCTGGGCATATTGGGAGTGAGGGGAGACTATGGCAGAAGCCAGCTGACTCCATCATGAACTTCTGAATGGGAGGCACGGTGACCCATGCTAATCTCGGGACGGCAAGCTATAAGATTGTTTGATTCCCATTCATGTAATAATCAAACAAAAACCACATTCAAAAAGGTTGGAAACACTGTAGAAGTCCAATCCGATATTCCCATATCCTTCTCACCCTCCCAGGGTAGGGTATGATTAGTCAGTTTTCTGTTGCTGTGATAAAATCACTCAGATAATAAACTTAACAGGAGGAAAGTTTTATTTTGGCTCCTGGTTTCAGAAGTCTCAGGCTCATTTGGGGCCCTGGGGTGAGGAAGAACATCTTCGTAGGGAGCGTGTGGTGGAGCTCAGCTGCCCACCTCACCATGGATAGGAAGGGAAGGAAGAGAGACTAGAGGGGCCAAGGTCAATAACTGCTCAGGGGCATACCTGCGATGATCTAGCTTCTGCCAATTAGGTCCCACCTGCTAAAGTTCCCACTACCTTCCCAAAGGGCCATCATCTGGGGACCAAACCTTTAACACAGGATCCTTTGGGGGACACTTAAGATCCAGATCATAACAGTACTAATTTTTTTCTGTATGATTTTAATGGAAAAAATCATAAAAGAAGCATGTTTCTCTTAAGGAAAGATCCAGTGTATTTAAGAATAGTTAGAGACGTACCAAAGGTCAACCTTGGCCTTGGTTTTGGCCCAGAGCTGCTTTTTGGCCTCAGCGTTGGGTGTGGCCTTCAGAATGATGGATAGTCAATGCCAGCTTCAATGTCACCGCTGGCATCCCTGAACTTGTTTGTGATCAATGATCCTGTGATTTCATTTCATCTAATCATCATAGTGACAGCTGTGATCTGAATGAGATATGGTGTTCAGATTTGTTAGTAGGTAAGCATTCGTTTTGAAATGGAGATAAGCACTCTAGCTGGGGCTCTGAGTGGTAATGGTTTTTGTGTTTTATATGTTGAAGTTCCGTCAGTTGATTGAACTTAAAATGTGCATTTGGGGGCTGGTGCAGTGGATCAGTGGTTATAGTGCTTGTCTGGCATGCGTGAGGACGTGGGTTCGAACCCCAGCACCACATACACAACAATGCCCTGGAGCAATGAAAGCCACACGAAAAACTAAATAAAATTGATTCTCTCTCTTTTTTTCTCTCTCTCTCACTGTCCCTCTCTCTCTAAAAAGAAAAAGAAAAGTGCATTTGTTATTGTAACATGGGTGTGAAAGTTGTTAATTTTCCCCTCCAAATTATTACTGACATTGAAATAGTTAAATAGAGAAAAAACTGACACTTAATATGAATGATGTTTGAGTGCATTAGTGCCACAACTTTAAGGAAAACATTATATCCTTATATCCTGTTTGAGAACCAAATGCATTACAAAACCTAAAAATATAACAAGATAAAAAGTAGATTAGATTATGCTATTAAATCCATTTTGACAGAATTATTTGTTGTAATAACATTCGTGACATTAAGGAAAGCAACCTTTTAGAAGTATTTTTAATTTTTAAATATTCAGTTCTTTTTAGGCCAGGAATCTTTCAAGAGAAAACTGTCTTTGAGAATCTTGCATATCTTGAGAGGAGGACTAAAAGACAGGAAGCCCATTTTGCCACCTTGAAATTTCCAAAAGGGGAAACATGCTAAAATTCATGTGCAATGTCTATGATAAATGATCCTTGATTGAGAAAAAAGAGCATAGAAAAATGAAAGAAAAATAGAGAAAAATGAGACTTCTCTTAAAATATCTTACTTCTTGTCTACCTTGGCTGGACATGACACCCCTCAGGAGCACAAATGAGCAGTTAGTTGAGGGGCCACAGAACACTTGTAAGATAACAGTCCAGAAAAGCTATTTCTGCACCCCATGTCAGCCTTTAAAAATTCACCATAGTTTTAACACAAAATTATCATGATAAAATTTTTGTATAAAATTATGCATAGACTTTGGCTTTTTCTTGGCTGATTTTTTTTCCTTTTGGTACTGGGGATTGAACCCAGGGGCACTTTGCCGGTGAGGTGCATCCCCAGTCCTTTCAATTTTTTATTTGGAGACAGGTTTTCATTAGACTGCTTAGGATCTTACTAAATTGCTTAGGGCCTTGCTTAGGTGCTGAGGCTGGCCTTGAACTTTCGATCCTCCTGTCTCAGCCTCCTGAGTCAATGGAATTACAGGTGTACATCACTGAATCCAGCTCTTGACTGAATTTTAACACTTGGTTCCTTGATATTCAGTTAGAAAACACCTCTGAGTATCATGTTGAAGTGTATCTGTTATGATTTGGATCTGAAATGTCCCTCAAAGGCCCTGGTGGCTAACCAGTGGCACTACTGGGAAGTGGTGGAAACTTTAGGAAGTGGGGTTCGTTGGAGGAAGTAGGTCAGTGGAGGTGTGTCCTTAAAGGGGAGATTTTTACCTCAGTTCACCCGCTTTGCTTCCTGGCTGCTAGGAGATGGACAGATTTGCCCTTCCTCCATTACCCTTCCTGACCACAGGCCCAGAAACAATGCAGCCAACCAACCATGGACTGAAACCTCTGACATCCTTGAGCCAAACAGATGTCTCCTCCTTGAAGTTGTTTTTCTCAGGTATCTGTCACAGTGTCAAAGCTGACACAGTATCTGTAAAATATTTGTGTGTTTTTTAAAAATAATTAGCTCATACCATTGTGTTGTTCAGCCATTTACTGCTTATCATTCAATAACTGAACAACGACATCCTACAGGACCGTGTAGGATGTAGCTGTAGCTTATGTTTTGTAACAACTGCATATATTCCACTGAATGGATGTAGCTTATTTATTTACCTAATTCCTGATTTAAAAACCATTTAGGCTAGTTATAATTTTTCCCATTGCAAAAAATGCTGCAATGAACATTTTTATACAGTTTTTTGTAAGCGCTAATTATTTCCTACATATCTGCATACATATTGTATATATGTGTGTGTATATATATACATGTATACATATGCATACACTTTTTGGTATGTCTTACCATATTGTCATCTAGAAATATTGTGTCAATTAATGTTCCCACCCACAGCGTATACGAAGAAGCCTGTTTCCCTCACCAGTACTGAGCATCATCTGCCTTTTGAATCTTTGCCAATGTTATGTGAAAAATGGTCCCTTGATATTTTAATATGCATCTTTTATCATCAGTGAAGTTGAACGTCGTTTGATACGTTATTGTTTTGATTACTTTTAATCATAGAGGAAATGATGTCACCCTAAGTGAGGGAGAAACACAAACAGCTGTGGGTGACATTCTTGCTTCAGGTGGTTCAGCCTAGACAGACACGTGATGAGTACTTTATAGTCCTGTCACTCATTACAGCAGTCTGGTCTCTTTTACTTCCTACTTCCAGTTAATCCTGATAATCACGCTGTGGAGAATTCATTGTCGCTGTTAACATTTTCAAGAGTGAAAAGCCAAGGCTCAAAGAGGTCATCTGATTTACCTGTGATCTCATAGGTAAACCTGGGGGCTGAAGCTCAACTTTTTCTGTCTTTCTTTTTTTCTATTTTGGTGCTGATTATTGAGCTCTGGGCCTGGCACATACTAAACTTGTGCTCTGTCACCTGCCTACATCCCCACCCTGAAGTTCAAATTTTCTAGATCTCAGTCTTCATTTCCCTTTACCACACTGTGTCTGCTACTGAAAAATTTAAATCAAGTTTCCCGGGCAAACATTTACCAAATTTGAAACATCGCTATGCCTACATAATCTCACTGAATACTTGTAACAATGCTATGAGGGCAGAACACATTATTATCCACGTGTTCAGGTGGGGGACTGACCATATCACACAGGTGGCATTTTAACCTTGGAATGCTAACTGGAGTCCGTGCTTACAACCACCGTACCATAGCTTCTCAGGTCAGCTTGCACAGTGTCCTCCCAGGTATGCCGCTGAGCCTCCCAAAGAGCAGGTCATCTCCTGAGAAGGGGAAAATTGCTCAGGCTGAGAATTAAGGCCACAGGATGGTAGGTACGGAGTTTTCTCAACCATGACACCCCCTGGCATTTTGGGCAGGACGATTCTTTGCTCAGGATGTTCTCCTGCATTGCTGGAGCCTTAGCATCCTTGGTCTTGTCTTCTAAAGGCCAGTATCTCCCAGGAATGAATCCTGCTTGCCAAATCTGCAAATGCCCCATGAGGGGGTTTACTTCCACGGATGAAAACCACTGGACCAAGGGACCTTTCCTCCATTGTGGTATATAGTTATCTCTTGGCCGATGCGACCATGTTGCGCTTGATTTAGTTGTGTAATTCAGGCTAACCTTCTTGTATGGGGGCTTGGGTTTGAAGAGTGTTTTGCAAAGGTAATGTGGTATTTCTGGGCCTTCCTTTGAGGCCGATCCTTAGCATCCTCCAGAACTCCTGTTGAGGCCTCTCTACAGGCAGTCAATAAATGTCAATATGTGCTCTTTATTTCTTAAAGAGAGGACAGTGAGAGAAAGAGAGAGAATCCACTTTTATTGAGTTTTTCACATGGCTTTCGTTGCTCTGACACTTGGTTGTGTAAGTGGTGCTGGGGTTTGAACCCGTGCACTCGCGCATGCTGGGCAAGCGCCACAACCACTGAGCCACCCGCTCCAGCCCCTCCATATGTGCTCTTGATGGATGTCCCGATGTCTGTTGTTCTGTGCTGAGCTCTAGCCCATGGACATCACTTTTCCAGGCCCAGATATTTTTCTTCCTTCTGACAGCAGAGGCAGCAGCAGGCAGGAGAATCATCAGCCCACAAGCATGCTGCTACAGGGAAGGGCTTGTGAAGGCTGGAACCCAAGCTCTGTGGGATGACTCCTTTGAAAGCCAGCACTGGTTCAGCTGCATCTCTTCTGCCAAGCCCGTGGCATACCCAGGGCTGCTGTGTGAGCTCATGAGCCGTTCAGGAAGAACGGAGCCTCTGGGGTGCAATGAGCAGAACTTCGGAAACTCAAGGAGGAAAAGGCAATGAGAGGCTTCTTGGGGTTTGGCTCCTGGCCTGAAATTGCCTCCAGCTGGCCAGGCATGCCCACCAGAGTGGCTCCATGAGCTTGCTTTTAAAAGTAGTGGTGGCAGGGCAGCAGTAGTGGCATTTAAACTACTACCTGTTTCCAATTTGCCCAACGAAGAGAGTTTGTTACGGGGGCAATCGAAGCACGCGTATGAGCCAGGCGCAGTGCTGCCTGCCTGCAATCTCAGCTACCCTGGAGGCTGAGGCAAGAGGATGGCAAGTTTAAGGACCGCTTGGGCAAATTGGCAAGACTCTATCTCAAAAAAATAAATAGGGCTGGGTATGTAGCTCAGTGGTAGAACGCCCCTGGGCTCAATGCCCTACCACAAACAAAAACAATAATGAAAATGAAACGTGTACCCAGAAAAGTAATTCTGGAAACAGGAAGTTCTTCATAGCAGCTGGATTTGCAATGTAAGAGAGAGTGCCTTTTCTGAGTTTTTCCTCTCTTGAGTACACAGAAGTCTTCTTGCTGCTGTTTGGGGCTCAATTAGGAACAAGAAAGCTCACTGTTAGGAAGTTACTCATTTTTTATTTTTTAATTGGCTTCTTGTGCATGTTTGTGATGGTGAGCCTCACTGAGTATATTCATATGTGCACACAGGAATGTTATGTCAGATTAACTTCACTATCTTTCCTTATCCCATCCCTCCTCTCTTTCCTTCATTCTTTTTTGTCTACTCCACTGATCTTATTTCTATTCTTCCCTGCCCTCTTATTTTGGATTAGCTTCCACTTCTCAGAAAAAAAACATTTGACCTTTGGCTTTTTGGAACTGCCTAATCTCACTTAGCATAACCATCTCCAGATCTATCCATTTGATGACAAATATCATAGTCATTCTTCTTTATGGCTGAGTAATACTCCACTGTGTATATATACCACACTTTCTTTATCAGTTCATTTGTAGAAGGGCACCTAGGTTGGCTCCATAGCTTAGCTATTATGAATTGTGCTGCTGTAAACATAAGCAACTCATTTTTAAGTTGATTAATATACAGTGTATCCTAAATACTGCGTAGACCTCCTGTGTTCCTTGGCAGGCTCCTGCTTTAGGAAGAAGAGTGGTGAGGGGAGGGGAGGAGGCCTCCAGGTGGTTATGCTTCCTCTGCTGGGGGAAATCTAGGCAGAGAAATTTCTAGTGAGGCTTAGGAACTATGGACCCTCACTGAGGCTCTTCCTAGTGGTCTTCCCACTGGGTGCATATAGCAGGGCTCTGAGGTGCTGTGAGGGAAATGGGTGCTTCATCCTTCCCATTCCTTCTGATCCCTTTTCAGGACCTCCTTGTTGTGTGCATTCACTGCCCCTCCTCTGTAACGTGCCTTCCAGCTGATGCTCTGTGTGGCTTCCCAGGAGTCAGCTCAGAAGCTCAGTCTGGTACTCAGGGGCAACATTTGCATGCACGGGGAGAAATAACAGGATGTGAAGGTTGTATCCTTTATGCTGATTCCACTAGCACACCATTAATCTTGCACCCCCAACTTTAAGCAGACCTGGGCCCAAACCAAACTGGATGAACCCTCAGAAGTGGTTCACCCTGCAGACCCAGAGGGTTGACTTAGGGGGGATACTTTACACATGCAGTGTGCTGTGGGTCCATGAGAACTTCTGTCAAAACCCACATTCGGCATGGCACCAACCAGGCGTGGGCTACCATATCCACCAGTTGGGTTTCTTGGAACCCATCTATCTCTGACCCCAAGGCGTCTTGAGAAATAGTGATGACAAACTCCAGATGTCCTTTTTGAGCTGGGTGAGGTTTATAACGTCAAGTGGTAGGAAGAGCTTGGAATTTGGACACAACCAACCTGGTACCAGTAATGAGAAGCCATCACTTGGTAACTCTGCACATTGCCTGAATTCTGATATCCTTGTCTCTCAAAGGGGGATAATAATAATAATAATAATAATAATAATAATAATAATAATAATTTACCTAAAGTGATTGCTGGGAAGATCAATTGAGAATTGTGAGAAGACTTGGGAACCTGTAAGATGCTCTCCAAATGTGATCATTATTATCCTCTGCTTTTAGAAGTGGAATTTTAAAGTCCCTTTCAACTTGGACATTCTGTGATGTTAGACTCTTCCTGGGACACACTCTACTCCTTCCCCTGGGACATCCCCAACAATCTCAAGAGGTACATAAAGTCTAGGTACAATCGAGTGAGAAGGCTTCATCCTCTTAATTTCGTACAATTTTGCATTTTTCTTTATTTTTGTTTTAAGTTGAATCAAATAGATCCTTAAGGCAATAATGGGCCAGGGAAGAGCAACATAGCTGCTTTGCCAAGGCTGTGTTGTTAGACATGAGGTCAGCATCCTCGCAGCTGTCTGGGAAGGCTGGCAGAAGGGGCCACCTTGATTAGGTGTTCTGCAAGGTGCAAGCACTGTGTTGAGTTTGGCTAATGCCCACCAGAGAGCTATCATGCCATCAAGGTTAGCTATGGCTTAAAAAATGTTTTGAACACCAATTTCTCCTCCTCCTCCTCCTCCTCCTCCTCCTCCTCTTCCTCCTTATCTGTCTTCTTCAAATGTGAAAGCATATGTGATCAGTCATGCCAGGAATAGGGGCTGTGGTTTAGGCTTTGATATCTAAATGGAAGCCACGGAGTGTAGGAGAAAGTGTACTAGTTTTAAGACTTGGCCACTATTAACTACTTGTGAGACTTCAGGGAAATAGCTGAACCTCTCTGGTCCACAGGAGTTATATGTGTACGTGGAATATAACATCGTTTGTGGTTAGCAATATGTATCACACCATATGGCAAATTCCTTTGCAAAAACAATGGACTTTTAAAAATTGATCTGTAATATGCATCTAGGAAACTGCCCAAATCATAAATGTATGGCTCGATGAACTATCACAAAATGAACCCACACATGTAGCTACCACCCAGATAAACTGTAACAGCATTACCAGAACCCCAGAACCTCCTCTCTGCCCTCTCCCTGGGACTCCCCAGCCTCCTCCTGCTAAAATGACCAGACTCTTATGTTCTAATAATGTTGGAGACTAAGCCCAACATGATGCCAGAGAAAAGAATTAGTGGTAAACAACTCTGTAAAGGGCCCAGCTGGCTTGTAAAAGAATTGGTGGTAAATAACTCTAAGAGCCCCAGCTGGCTTGTAATTAGCAAACTGCCTGACCACGTGACTATTTGGCTGCTCGTTTGTTACAGTTGGTTGAATGTGTTTGCACTGTATCCCTATTGGTTGTTGTAACAGATAAATACTGGGCGTACAGGGAAAAAGAGTAACCACTAGCTAGTAGCCAGTAGTCAGGATAAGCGGCAGCAGCGGAGACGACGGAAAGATCAGCAGCGGTAGAAGAGCCATCCTATGCAGGTCGTAGCCTCGGCTCCAGAAATAGGGACTCTAGTACAGCAATAGAAACAGGGACTCTAAATGTGAATAGCCTTGACTCTAAAAAGAATGTTTTAAAGGCCTTGCCTCTAAAAGAGGGAAGGCGGGAAGCGCTTGGAGGCCTTTAGCCGCGGTAAAAGGAGAAATAAAGTGCTTGGAGAACTCAAGACCAGTGGGTCTATTTTAATCTCAGTTAACTGTTGAATGAGAGCCATCCGGTTCCTGCTGGTTGGGAACGGACATAATAACATGGATTAGTTTTGTCTGATTCTGAAGTTCACATAAATGCAATCACGCAGTATGTGCTTTTGTAATTGTCTGGCTTGTCGTGGTGGTGAGGTTCATCTATGGTGCTTCACGTAGCAGTACTTTTTTTTTTTTTTTAATTTAACCCAGGGGCAATTTACCACTAAGCTACAGTCCCAGCCTTTTTTTTTTTTTTAAATCTTTTTTTTATAAAGAGAGAGGGACAGTGAGAAAGAGAGAGAGAGAGAAAGAATCAGTTTTATTTAGCTTTTCATGTGGCTTTTGTTGCTCAGACACTTGGTTGTGTATGTGGTGCTGGGGTTTGGACCCACCTTCTCACGCATGCCAGGCAAGCACCATAACTGCTAAGCCACCACTCCAGCACCCACCCCCCCTTTTATATTTTGAGATAGGGTCTTATAAAGTTGCTTAGGCCTATTCTACCAAAAGCTTTATATAGATTTAACGCTATCCCTATAAAGATACCTATGTCGTTCTTTAAAGACATAGAAAAAGCAATTCTCAAATTCATTTGGAACAACAAGAAACCAAGAATTGCCAAAGCACTACTAAGCAAGAAAGATGAAACAGGCGATTTTGCCATTCCAGATCTAAAACTATACTATAGGGCCATAGTAACAAAGACAGCATGGTACTGGTATCAAG
>PVKS010007962.1:0-70497 GCA_004027875.1 Aplodontia rufa | reverse complement strand
TTAAGGCCCTGCATTCCATCTCCAGTACCACCACTACCACCACCACCACCACCACCACCACCACAAAAGCCAGATCTTTTTAGCAGGTGGCTCCAGGCTCAGTTCATGTAGTGGCTTTTGATTTCTCCTCCACCATTTATTCCATGCACCCCATGCCAGGGTTTTCACCCCTTCTGTCCCACATGTCCAACCCCAATTCTGGGTCCTCTGACTCGTCCCCCTTGCTGCTCAGCGCCTCCATTTGCTATCTCTGGCCACATGCGTCCTCCACTTTCTGTGCTGTCTCCATTCAGTGTGTCCACATATATCTGTGTGCTTACGGCTTTATGTGGATTTGTTCAGATGTGTATTTATCTTTACATTCAGCTACAGTACTGATACAGACCTTTGCACATAGTAGATATGGAATAGATATTCCCTTAATAAATGACTAAATTGAATAATGTTTTCTTGCTCGAGGTGAATAATATGTTGCAAAATAGAAGGCTACATGACACCTTTTAAGAAGGATCATTTTATCTAGAATGCAGTGCACACAAGTGAAAGTCAGTCACAGACTTAGAGGTTTGTAGTTAGTTATTTGTGTGCAATTGGGGATTCAGAAGTCCCCAAGGTCCTACAGTCTCCTGTGTAGGTAAAGTATGACCCCCTACACTCACCCACTCTTGATATGGTTATGTTCTTAAAGTATTTTAAGTAGTGAACCGTGTAAACTTGGGCCTCATTCCTGATTAATGTCAAATGAGGGTGGCCCAAATTAATTGCTGTCCCCTATTCTTGATGACCATCAGTCTGCAAGGGAAATTCCACGTCCTATTTTGGGGTGTATTATAGAAAAATTCAAAAGCCCATGGGCACAATGGCAGAACCCCTCTGAAAAGAGGGACCATCATGGTCCTTTTGCTGCTTCTGTCCCTGCCTGTGTTGTCACCCTGAGTGAGGTGTGTCTGGTAGACCCTTGGGGAGCACTGCTTGAGGTGCACAGGTTTAGCAAATTTAACTTTCTATGAAATATTTAGAAAATCATAAAATACATAACTGCAGAATATTTGTTTATCCAAATTTTGTTTAACTGGCTTTGCACATACCTAGTCATTTATACCCATTATTCAACTAGTATGCTTTTTCCCCAGACTTCTGCTGGTGTTTGCTGGACCCTCTGTCATATTCTTCAGAGGTTTTCTAATAAGTGCTGTGGGCTTGGTTAAGTTTTTGTTGACAGCTGAAGCTGTTTGCTGACTCTAAATGTCTTCGACATGCATGGCTTACTTTTTGGGAGTGTGACTGCTATAACAGTTGTTCATCCAGAGTTCAGAGCTGAACCATCTATAAAGTGCCAGTAGACTAGGTTGGAGTCAACAGGAAGCTGTTTGGTGTAAGATCTGTCTGCATTGCCTGCACACATACAGCCTCCCAGATGAGGGTGAGGTTGATAGTGGGTTCTTTTTTCCCTTAAGATAGCAGAGGGTAAAATCTGAGCAAGTGGAAAAGTGGAAACTTTGCACTGCCATCTGCTCATGCCTTCCTCAGGGGGAGAAAAAGGGGCTTGAGCCATTGACTTCCATAGTGGGGACCACTGGGAGGCCTGGAGTGGGCAGTCTGATTTCAGAGGTGAGGAAGTATCATTAGAACAGGCTGGGGACCTTTTCTGAGTCTCCATGACCTTAGCTCTTATGCCCACAGGAGGAGTAGACAGGAGGGAAGTAGGAAAGCTGATCACTCCAGAGTTCTTTTAATGGTTTTATGTGGTCAAGAGCTGATTTCCTGTTGCCTAATTTGCTTATTGGACACATAGACACTTGGCATTGGTATCTTTTGCATGCATGCTGTCAGCCTTCCATATCCTTGGATTCACTTAGGGATTTTACTATTTGTGGATCAAAATAGTTTTTAAAAATTACATCTGTAGTGCTGGAACAGTGGTTTAGCAGTAGAGCACTTGACTGGCATGCATAAGGATCCTGGTTTGATCCCCAGCACCACCTTACAAAACTAAATGTCGGACAAACTAAAACCAGATGGAAAAAAAAAAAGGATATTCTCCTCCCTCTCTCCTCTCTCCTCTCCTCTCTTTCTCCTCTCTCTCTCTCTCTCAAAAAAAATTCCATCTTTACTGAAATACAATACTGTACTGTTTCTTAAAAAAATTCCTTACAGGCTTTTTTCCTTGACATTATTCTCTGAACAATATAGTACAAGTATATACAAAACACTTACATTGTATTAGGTATCTTAAGTAATCTAGAGATGATTTGAAGGAATAAGGAAATGATCAATGAGAGAGGAGACAGGTATTTTTAATCTGATTTAAATATTCTACAATCTGTACATATAACAAAACATCACATGGCACCCTATAAATATGTGCAAATTTTATGTTTTTTATGCAGCAGTTAAATTTTTTAAAAAACATACAAGAGGTTATGCATAGGTTATGTGCAAATACCATGAGCATCTGTAGATTCTGACATCTGAGGGTGGTCTTGGGACCCATTTCCTGCACATTGTGAGAGACTGCTGTTTTAATGTGGTCCTTCAAGAACCAGCTGGAGCAGGATGTGGTGGTGCACACCTGTAAGCCCAGGAGCTTGGGAGGCTAAGGCAGGAGGATGGTAACAAAGCCAGCTTTAGCAACTCTTTAGAGAGGCCCTAAGCAACCTAGCTCAATCTTATCTCAAAATAAAACAATACAAAGCACTGGGGATGTGGCTCAGTGATTAAGTGCCCCTGGGTTCAATCCCCAATCCCTGGTAAAAAAAATAAATAAATAAAAATTAAAATTAAAAACAAAACCCCAGTTGCAGGCTCTTATTTGGTTGCAGTTCTGTGTGCTTGGCTCATATCTGTACATCAGCCCTTATTATTGAGACTCTTCAGGTCCCTTTCTTTTCTTAATTGAGTATAAGTCATACATATTTTACATTTTGATTATTAGGCTTTAGGTCGGAAAAAAAAAAACCTCTGGACATGCGTTCTGTGGACCCTTGACTAACATCACCCTGGCTAGAGGACAGCCTGTGGCACCTCTTGTCACCTACTGCCTTATCTTACCCTTTCTGATACCTCCAGAGCCAAGCCCATCTCCTCGCACCTAAGTGCTGAAGAATTAAATTAGCAAAAGGCCGTAGACCATGTTGACTCTTCCTAGAAGAGAAGCTTCCCGAGCCGCAAAGAAAAGATTGCTGACCCTTGCCTTGCTCCATTGGGTACTAGCGCCCCGGCAGGCGCTGTGAGATCCATGGAATGAGATACTTTGGCCAGCCCCTGCTTCTGAAGAAGTGAGAATTTGCCTCTCACCAGTCCCTTGCCCCTATTTATTAAGACCTTGGCTGTTATGACAGTGAGGGAGCAGATCATACATGCATAGGTTCAGCGTTGCAGTGGGAAATAGTCGCAGTGCAACAATACAGAAAGAATACAGTCAGCACCAGCCCTAGGAATTTAGCTGCAATCCTGATTTGGCACTCAGAACAAAAAGCAAAAAGTCAATATAAGTCAGCTTACTTTATTTATTTTAAAGAGAGAGAAAGACAGAATCAATTTTATTTAGTTTTCATGAGGCTTTTGTTGCTCCAACACTTCGTTGTGTATGTGGTGCTGGGGTTTGAACCTGCATCCTAGTGTGGGCCAGGTAAGTACTATAACCACTCCAACCCCAGTCAGGTTACTTTAAACAAGGATCAGCAATCTTTTCTTTGCACGTTTGGAAGCTTCTCTTCTAGGAAGACTCAACATGGTCTACTGCCTTTTGCTTATTTAAACAGAAAACTGAAGGAAGACAGAAGTGGCTCAGGTGGAGAGCCCATGTGCAGTCTAACCGAGATGAGCACAAAAATGTCCACGGGAGCAGGGACCTACTAGTCCCAGTTTTAAATGAATTACTCACCAGAGAGAAGCATACAAGAGGAAAATTACCCAAAGATACCACAAAACTGTCATCACTTTATCCTTAGCTAGGAGACAGTGAACAATGAGCATAAGGGTAATAGAAAACCAATGAGAAATTATGATTCCATGTTCTTCTTTTGTAACCAAGCAGAATTCATAGAAATAGATTACTAGGTAATAACCTGACAATTACTGAGGGCACTAAATCTGTGAAAGGGGAGAAAGAGACTTCATTAAAATGAGGAGACACTTTTCCTTGATTCTCCTTTTTTTTTTTTTTTTTTTAAGAGAAAACTCTTTTCTGGTTTGGCAGGGAGACGATCACATTTTCTTTTACTAATCAGAGTCACTATTCATATAATGACATCATCATTTCCTGATGGTTAGATCTATCACATCTCGCTGAAGTTTTGGTCTGTTACTAGTGTGCTTCTGCATTTCCCAATGGCTAAATGATGGGGAGTAAAGATTCCTAAACCCAAAGGTTAGACATGTCATTTTTTTGGTATCTGTCATGGAGTTAGTGAAGGTACTAGGGACTGCAGATATGGTTCAGAATACTTCAGGATGTTCACAGACCCCCACGTGGGAGGATTACAAGTGCAAAGCCAACCTCAGCAGCTTAGCGAGGCCCTAAGCAACTTAGTAAAACCCTGTCTCAGAATAAAAAATAAAAAGGGCTGGGAATGCAGCTCAGTGTTAAGCTCCCCTGGGTTCAATCCCCAGTAAACCCCACCTAAAAGAGGGAAAAAACAGAAAAGGTCCTGCTAGCTGAGTTCCTACATAAGGAACTTGACAGAAACCTCCAAATATAACTTCTCCCATGTCACTGAACAGAACTTAGTCACATGCGTGGTCCCAGTGAAAACTGAGAAGAGAAGCTGTTTAGTTGGGCACATTGCCTCAACCAACAAAATTTAGATGCTGTTATGGAGAAGGATCCCCTTCTCCTATATGGGCAGAGACATACGCAGCTAGTAGCCTGCCAGTTATTAGGATTATGCAAAACTCACAACAGCAGTAGCATAGTAATTCTTTAGACTGCCCTTCTTCTGGGTGAAGCCTCATAGGATGGCTGCTGAATCTTCGAAGGAATTCCTTACTGTCCCTGGTAGTTTAGAGCCATGCGGAGGCAGTTCCTTTTCCCCAAGTGTCTGCAAGGAGGCTCTCCTGCAGTGCAGTCCAGCCCTGACTGCCAGCCTACCCAGGACTGTCCTTGTCAGTTGATTTGCTCTGACCAGCAGCATAAGCGCCTCTTCCCTGTTGAGGGCTGCAGAAGCACAACCTCTACTGCTTGGTGTGGTTCTCCACCGCAGTGTCTGCTGCCTCTGCAAACCTGTTCTTGACCCCCTTGACAGTGGATCCAGAGAGCTGGAATTTCAAGACAAGGTGTGAGGGTGTGGCAGAGGGTAATCAAAAGACACAGGAGGGTGACAATATGACAGTCAAAATCCAACAAGCTGGAGTTGTCTCCTTGTCTGGCTCTGGTTTTGCTTTGGTGTTTGTTTTTTGTTTTTTACTGTTTTTTATTTTTTTATTTTAGAGAGGGACAGAGAGAATCAATTTTATTTAGTTTTTCCCGTGGATTTCATTGCTGCAACACTTGGTTGTGTACTTGGTGCTAGAGTTTGAACCCACATCCCTGAGCATGCAAGGCAAGCACCAAAACCACTGAGCCACTGCTCCAGCCTCTGGCTTTGCTTTGGGACACTGACACTGCAAAGATAATTTGGAAAACTGAAAAATTCTATCCATTCCAGAAAGATATTATTCTAATTACTCAATTTGTGTAAAATGCTTTATTATCACAAAGGAAAGCCCATTAACAAGTTAAACGTGACAGCATGTACATACCCTGTGCACAGTTACATACACGCATGTGCACGCATCTGGATTTCCTATTATAAGATCATAGCGTGTGTCCTTTACCACATCAGACATCTACATTTGGGGGCAGAATTTTTTGGGAGATCTAAGATGGTAGCCTTTGTTGAAGGGTATTTTCTTTTGAAATTAGCTACAGTGAACATATCTAACCATAACCTCAGAACAATACAGGCATTGTTTAGAACAAGACTAAAATATAAAGATTTTATGTACTCTTAAAACCTTAGAATTATCCCAGTAGAACAGTGACAGTGTAGCAAGTGGCTCTTATTAGTGCCATCAACAGATAACGAGAGAAGTACTGAGTTCATTTCCCACATTTAAAGTGTCTCATTAATCCAGCAGAAGTAGTCAGAATGTCAACTGTTTGGGGAAGTTGAGTTGTAACAAATAAATCAATGTGTTCCTTCGTGGAGTTAAGAAAAATTAGAAAGACAGCTGAAATTTTCTGCTTCTGTTACACCATAGCCTTGCTGGGAACTCCATGTAGAAGTTGGGATTTCCATCTCAGGGGATGCATTTCAATTTGTTGCAAATATTTTAATTTTCCTTACATACGTGTCAATCTAAATGGAAAGGAACTATTCTGTAGAAAAGGACCTTAGAAGTTCTTGAGCAAAGCAGAGAGGGGAACTAACCAAGGTCCTTTCCTGAAATCAAATAATTCAGCCATTACATTTAACTGGAAAGACCTTTGCCCCATGGTGTCTTCAGGATAGTTGGAGTTACCCAAATTGATCTTGACTAAACATTTGTATTTGTCTTCTAACAGAAAAGAAGTAGTCAGATATGCATTAAGAAACACCTCCACGTTCTGCTGGAGCTCAAGGAACCCTGACCAAACAGGGACAGTCCTTCAGGTCCCTTGGGAAATGTTGATGAAGCAATGGTCTTCTTGTGACATTCTCAAGCAGTACCCATCTTTCTTAGTCATATATTACAACAAGACAATAACACATGTGTTAGTTACATATAGTTCTATGTGTATGAGGGAATGGGAGTGATTGATTGATTTTCAGGAACTGGCTAACATGATGGCAGGCAGGGGCAGGGGGAGCTGCAGATCCACATTGTGCAGGCCCAGACAGCAGGCTCACGCCCTGAGAGGAGCTGATGCTGCAGCTTTGATTTCAGGACTGTCTTTGGCTGAATCCCTCTTCCTCAGGGACCTTTTTTTTTTTTTTAAAATAAGATTTTCAAGTGATTGAGACTCATCCACATTATGAAGGGTATTCTGCTTTGCTCAAAATCTACTAATTTAGATGTTGATCTCATTTTTAAAAGTACCCTCCCTGGGCTGGAGCGGTGGCTTGGCAATTGCCACGCTTGCCTGGCATACACAGGGACGTGAGTTCGAACCCTAGCACCACTTACACAACCAAGTGCGGGTGCAGCAAAAGCCGCATGGAAAATTTGAATAAAATTGATTCTTTTTTTCTCTCTCACTGTCCCTTTCTCTCTTAAAAAAATTTTTTTAAAGTACCCTCATAGAGCCATCTAAACTGGTCTAGAGCAAATATCTGGAAACTGTGCCCTAGCAAAGTTGACACATGAAAGCAGCCACCACTGTAGCAGCATCTGCTCTTTTAAGCGCTTGACGTGTGTTCGACATTAGATCCTCACCACAAACCTTATCAGGGATATACTCACTTCACAGATGACACATTTGCAGTTAGGCCTCATAACATGCCCACGCTGCTGTAGCTCATCTGACTTGGTTGGATGCCTGTCTTGCTTTTAAAGTTACCTTGCCGACAAAGCAGGCACCGTCCTCCTCTGTGGGTGCTGAGTAGTGTTCGCTGAGTCAGTGATCGTGGCTCCGATTTATTGATCAGTTCCTTGATGTTGGGATGAGCTAAGCACTCTGATCGCCACAGTCATCCAGGGAGTGTGTGTGTTAACAAGTAGGAAGAGCTGAGGCTCACAGATCTTTTCTGAAGATTTGAAGAACCCTTCCATTTACTTAAATTCTGTGTCTTTGTACACACAGCTGGTCTGTGTGCTCTGATGAGTCTTTGTGATTTTTTTTTTTTTTTGGTACCAGGGATTGAACTCAGGGGTGCTTAACTGCTGAGCTGCATCCCCAACCCATTTCCCATTTTTTTTTTTTTTCTGAGACAGGGTCTCAGTAGGTTGCCTAGCCCTCACTACATTAATTGAGGCTGAGCTTGAATTTGTAATCCTCCAGCCTCAGCCTCCCAATCCACTGGGATTATTGGCATATACCACCACATCCAGTTGAATTTTCTGTTTCTTTTTCTTTTTCTCTCCCTACCTGGTTCTTTTGCTTGTCTATGCATAAGTGTACTATCCTTTCCTTTTCTCATTTCAGAATCTTATTTTCTGGGTTTTTGAACCCAGCGGGGGAAAAGATAGATTAGATGTCCTCAGATTGTATCTGAATGTCTGAAGGCTGCCCTTACTAAGGTGTCCTGCATTGGTCACATATTGTGCCACATTAACTCCAACTCCAGCTGGGTTAGGAAGACAGCAAATGCCAGCAATTACTGAAGGAAGGTATCTTTCCTCCACGAAGGTCATTAGTATTTTAAAGTGTGTTTGGGTTTCTAACAAGTGTGTTTATACATCCTAACTCCAGGAATTTCTCCCTGTGAGTCAGAGTCTCCAAACAAATGAATGCTAGTTCCTGTTTCCTTCTGGGAGAATTACTTCTGTGTTTAAAGTTGGACATTGTTCCTTTAGTATTGTGTAATTTCTCCTTAAAAAACAAAAAGCTTGAAGAAGTTACAGCCTATAAGTTGTATTAAGCACATGGCCCCAGCTGGCATTTCCTCCTGTCTGTGTAGACATGCGTGTGGATTTGACAGATACCAAGAATGTCTTTATTCTATAATCCTCCTCGTAGCTTCCTGGACATCTCCCTGAAACTCAGCTGACCTCCTTGTCCCGTTAGTTCCTGGGTGGTCTGATTCGGCTAAAACTTGTCATCAGAGCAGACCAGGTGCTGATCCTTAGCACATGAAGCCATCAGGAAATGATTTTCTGGATTTCCTGGGAGTCTGGGCCCCACGGCACCAGCTGGCCATCCCAGCTCCCGGTGCCTCAAGTGAGGGAGGAGCCGCTCACCGCTTTGCTGGTGATGCCACCTTAGGCACTCTGATTCATACCCAATTAATACCTAAATCTGTTTTCCCCAAGGCTGTGGTCTCTGAGGAAGAGAAGGCAGAAGCAGAAGGGAAGGTAAAGCGAGTAATGAAACAAGAGAATTGTACTTTCCCTTCTTATCAGTATGTTGATGGAGAATTCTCTCTTTGACTGTCTGCACCCGTTTTTTTTCCTGTTTCTGTCTACACAGGCTATAGGATCAGCCAGTTAGTGTGGGTGTTTTCCTCTTCGGACGTCACAGTGCAAGTAGTAGATACTCCATACATGTGCTTGCTTTTGTTTGAATTCCTTTTCTCACTTTGCAGCTTCTTCCCTCTCTACCTTTAGCCTTTACCAAGTGATTCATCTTGTGGTCCAGTGATGGAGGATGAGGGCTGTCTGTGAGAAGTTGTGTATTTTCAAATAGATGTTCTCAGTGTGTCTGCCATTTTGCTGAATACTCTCATACCTGGCTTTTCTAACAGCTTTTGATGAAATAGAAAAAATGGGAATGTATTCAAATCATGAATGTATTCAAAAGAGGGACGTGGTGGTCGAGTGTGAGAACAGACTGTAGGCCTTTTGATGTGGGCTATCTGTGGATTCCTGAAAACATCCTTGGTGGAACTGAGGTCTCAGGAAGTCCTGTACTGCCATGTGGTTCTTATGATTGTCACACTCTTCACTGGAGGATGATCTTCTGTCTCTGGAGACCTTTCAGTTTTCTACTCTTTCTAAATTGTACCCACTAATGTAGTGACACTAGGTCTCGTAGTAAGGTTCATGGGACTTTATTATTCTCAGAATTTCATCCTTCGGAGAAGTTCTTTAAAGAAAATGCCTGCTTTCCCCTTCCCCATGAGAGTTACAAAATGCTGGAGTGGTGGCTCAGTGGTTGTGGCACTTCTCTGGCATGCACCAGGTCACAAGTTCAAACCCCAGCACAACGAAGTGTTGGAGTAATGAAAGCCACATGAAAAACTAAATAAAACTGATTCTCTCTCTCTCTCTCTCTCTCTCTCTCTCTCTCACTGCCCCTCTCTCTTTAAAAACAATATTTATAGAATAAATGGATGAGAATAAGGACCACAGACAACTTGTTTGGCAAAGCATAGTAAAAAGGCATTTAGGAAGGGCCATGACCAATATGCAAAGGTCAGGGAAGACAAATAGTAATGCTTCATGTGGGAGTGGTGGCTTATTGGCAGCGGCAGTGGCTGATCCACCGTGAAATCCATGTTGACAGAGATCCTAAGAGTTCTTCATGCTTGGGAGGGAGAATGCCAGAGCCAGTGGGCTGGAGGTGGAAGTAGACATGCATTATTGCTAAAAATGAGCTAACTTCCCATTTCAGATATAAATTCAGGGTTTAGGAGACTCATAAAAGCATCCTTAACTTCCTCACCTGAATTCCAAACTAATTAAGAAATAAGACATCACTGACTGTGAAAGTAGGTCAGAATCTCACCTGACAGAGTGGCTTGGAGAAGGTGGCCCTCAGGCTGCATTTGTCTTCCCAGATCTGAACATTCCAGTTCCAATGGTCTCAGGTAATACAGCCGGTTGCAGCTTCTCCGGAAGGCAGGTCAAATCACCCTGTCCTCAGGAAGATGCAGAGGGTCCAGGCTGAGCCAGGGGTACCCTTTTCTCCCTGATGGAGGCCCACCTGCCCAAGTGGCATTTGTGGGTGGGCAGGGCTGAGTGAGAATGGGAGACCTCATTCCCAACTGGCTTGTAAGAGTAGGGTGCAAGGTCTTCCCCTGGGTAAAATGAGAAGAGGGGCATAGAGATGCAGTACTCGGTTACATGTAGACATCGTCCTAGTGCAAGTGATCTAGAATGTCAACCTGGAGCTGGTTTCTCAGTCTCTGTGGTCCAGTGCAGTCCTCCATGCTGTGAAGTGACATTACCCTTTCCACATGGCATCCCGTAGTAGGAGAATTGGCAGAGTATTCCTTCTCCTTCCTTACCCCACCCTGCTCCAGCGAGGCTAGCTGCCCAGCAGCAGACTCTTCAGAACAGGTGTGCAGTGCCTCAGAGGCCTTGAAGTCTTCCTGCTGTTTCGGGGAATGGCCTTGTAACTGTTAATGACCTGGGACACAGAGGTGTCTTCTGCTTAGAAACTTTTTTTTTTCTTTGATATTTGGAACTTTCTGAAAACTTCCCTCCATTTACCCTCTAACCCTGAAAACGCCTGTTTGAGTGATACTGAAAATGTCAGTATCACTAGTCAGACCATGAAACTACAAATGGGAAGCCATGGGATTGAGGAGAATTCACACTTGACCTGGACACCACTGCCTGGATCCTATCCCCTCCAGTCATTCTGCAGAAACAGGAATCCGGAGTCAGAGTCCAAGCCCAGGTGCTGCTGGGGAGACAGCGGGGCCTGCAGCTCCCCACTTGCTAAGGCCACTTGCTACTCCTCATCCTGTCACTCTAAGCTCTTCCAGAGAAACAACACACATCTACAGATGTCAGTGCTACTTCTGGTGGACATGTTGCAGAGAGGGCCCCAAGCACCACGGAGGTCCTGAGGAAGGCAAT
The DNA here is from genome assembly GCA_004027875.1 of Aplodontia rufa. Classification (NCBI taxonomy): domain Eukaryota; kingdom Metazoa; phylum Chordata; class Mammalia; order Rodentia; family Aplodontiidae; genus Aplodontia; species Aplodontia rufa. Next base: position 59,070 of record PVKS010007962.1, on the reverse strand, counting down.
GCTCAGCTGCAGTGGACACCAGAATGGCAGCCTGTTTTCCCTCCCAGGACCCTCCTGTTCTTAAATACCTCCAGACAAAGGGGTCATTCCTTTGTCATTCCTTCTTCCTGCTATCAAGTCTCTTATTTAAGAGAGCCTTTAAAATGCTAATCTAAATACCACTGCCTTTACTTTAAACTCATTGCTTTCTCCATGGGTCCTCGTAGGAGCTTTGTCCAAGTAATCCCTAAGACTTAAATTTCCAGAATGTTGCATTTGTCTGAAAGAGATGTCAGTTGAAATTCATCACTGGCAGGGCAGAGCTCAGAATTACTGTACAACCTCCTTCGTTCCATTATGCCCTTTTCTGGAAATATAAATCTGTTTTAATTGTAAACATGTATATTTATTATCTGACAAGCAAATCCAGTTTGCCTTTCTGTGAAATTACTTCATTGCAGTGCAACTTCTAGAAGCATATTTAACATCAGTGGGAAATAAAAAACTGTACTTACGATCAGGAGTAGACCAAGATCTATGTAGCACAATGAAAAAGTTAATTGGAAACTGTGATTAACTGAGAGTCTACAGGGTCACATGGAAATTGTTTACCTTGCTGCCTCTCTGTGTAGCCTTTTAAACTCTAGAACATATTGTCTCTCATCCTAATAGCATGGAACTAGCACTGAAGAGCATTTTGTGCATGCCAGATACAGATGAATTTAAAAGACAGTCCTGACCTTCCAGGTTCCTACAATTGAACTATGCAGAGATAAATAAAATTGCATGGAGCTTGTGGAATGACGTAGTTGATGGACTCAGTGCTATCCCTGAGGAAGGAAAGTCAGTACAACGTGACTGCTCCCTTGCAGGGTTTCAGGTGGTGCAGTGATGGGTGGAGTGTAGGAAAGGCCAATGACGCAGGTAGAAGAGAGCACCTTGTCTGTTACATGCCCTGAGTAGCTAGAGGAGGTTCCATTTCCAAATCTTTTTTTCTATAATCAGCGTAAAATCTGGAACGAGGAGAAATACCTTCTGAAATGCTTTTTTTTCAAAAAGAAAGATGAATAGAGTAAGTGACTCTGTACACGGTAGTGCTAAGTCAAGGAAGATAAATGTACCTGACCTTCTTTGGGGTTTGGGAGGTGCTGAGGATCAAACCTAAGGCCTTGCTCCTGCTGAGCACAGGCTCTACCACTGAGCTAACTTCTGGCCTCTGCACCCGACCTTTTATAGTCAGAAAGTCTGCTGTTTTTACATCTTGTTCTTCAGAGTTCCCAGGGACAAAAAGGTACCTAACTAAACCTTGTGATGCAAATTATTTATACTGTTGGTTTACATAAGTCAACCAGCAATGGAAGTATCGCAGTGATCTCTAAACAGAGCCCATCAATAGCTATGCTTTTAAGTGCAGCAATGTCCCCTTTTCTGTAGTTTGACTTTCTAGTTTCAGTTATCCATGGTCAACTAATTCCAGAAATGAATTATTCATACATTGAAAATAACTTATATTACAATGTATGGATATAATTGTTTTATTATTAGTTATTATTGTTAATCTTTTACTGTGCCTAATTTATAAATTAAACTTTATCACAGGTATGTATGTCTAGGAAAAAGCATAGTTCATGCAGGGTTGGCACTGTCTGTGGCTCCAGAGTGTATCACTGGGGGTCTGTGGTTCCAGGGTGTGTTACTGGGGATCTTGGATGCCTCCCTGTGGGACAGGGGAGAGTACTGTCCTCAAAATGAAAATAAAAGAACCCATTTGTGGCCTTCCAGTTACTCAACCAGCCCTTTATAAAAGCTGGGTCCTTCCTGGTTTATACCCAGAAAGGTCCACTTTTCCTGGTCATACAGATGAAAATCTTTTATCTGCTTGAAAAGGAACTGTGTAGTTGGCTTCCCTGTGGCAGCCAGAGGCCGAGAGCCCCACAAGGGCAGAGTGTGTGTAAGTCATTTTTCTGGACGTCTCCGGGAAGTGGCATGAACTCAGTAACTATTCAATGAATCAATGACTCAGGTCCTGACTCATCACATCCAGGTCATAAGTCAACCAAAAATAATGAGATGGGGGAAGATGCCATTATATTTATTTCATCATTTTGCTAATTTCATTATAGAGCAAACTGATCCTAGGGTCATGATAATCCATGGTTATTTAACATCTTAAAGCTATGAAGCATCTGCAGGATCGTGAAGTTTAAAAGAGCAGAGACTCAACTCTGTGGCTTTAAACTCTCTTCCATATGAATTTCAATCCTAAATCTTAGACTAGTGGTGGTTGGAGCTTTAATATGTAAATGCTTAGGCAGGTTACTAAATCATACCTGGGTGTACTGTGAGAGCCATTGTAAATGAGCTAAGAAAGAAAGAAAGCACACCTCTCAGATCTCATTAAAGCCTCCTAGGAATGGAACATGTCCTTGACAACCATGGGTTAGAAAATATATACCTCTGAGCTTGTATTTTGGGGTTATCTTCCTGGGTTCCACTGGTAAACTCAGCCCATTGATGGCTGAAGCTTTAAAAAAAAATCAGGTATACATTATTTTTAAAGAAAGAAATAAATGAACACAATATTTTTTGATTTCTCAATTTTAATTCCTGCCTGACATCAGGGAAAATGCTGGTAGATAATATCCATATTAAAAAAATTCTTTGGTACCCTCATTGTTGGGAAAGGGGTACTATTAATGTAGCATCAGGGAATTCTCCTGTGGGCTCCTTAGGAGGGACAGTGGCCCCTGCTAAGAACTACTCAGCACCCTAAGGGAGGGGATCTTGCAGTCCAAAAGGCCGTTCTTCCACCTGCTTGACAGCTTCATAAAATGCCCAGTACAGAGATTCAGAGTCAACTTTTAGAAACACATGCAGCACCATGCACAAGATGGTTGATGCATCAGAGAAATACAAAAGCCCTTGGACTCTTCTCCCCTCCACCCCCAGTCCCCCGGATCTGCAGAGTGGGCTGGAACATTCATCAGAGCTTTTGAACCCAAGTCACAGGTTGCCTTTGATCAGAAGCTGGGTCCATCCCAGAGTGCGGAAAGGCATGAATCATGTGAACGAGAAGGTAGGAGATGGAGATGTAAAAAGTAGGGAGGGGGGAAAGAGAGAGACAAAGTGAGGAGGGAAGGCAGAGGAACGTGACTTATCAGAGAACTTTCTTCCCCTTCACAGAACAAGTTTCTGGCACATCCAGGTGACACACAGCATAGGTGGCTGGGTGTCAGGTCTCTCTGACTCACACTGAGAAGGCCAGCCAGTGGGGGCACCCTTGAGGGTGCTCACCGCTGCCAGGACAGGCATTTCAGGACCACCCTGTCCTTGGAACCCACATTTCCGTGAGCAACACAAGGCCCTCCTTAGGGAACCAGGCGGTTGGTCAGGGTTACCCATCTGTCTTTGTAACAGATCACAGCCCTAGAATGAAGAAGCATGGCTTTTTGTTCATCCTACAGACACGAAGCTGTCGTGGAGGGAAGCGGCATTGATCCTGTGGGCCTCGGCTGTGCCTTGCACACCCTCCCAGCCCAGGAGTCACCCTTTTCCTTAAGAGAGATGCTAGTGCACGGGACTGTGGCCATCTCTACATAAGAAGGAAAATACTTTTTTTCTGTTTTAATATCCAAAAACTCTGCTTTTCTTTTTTCTGAGTTTGAAACATATGTAGAAATAAGACATATTTTTAAAAAGTGAAAATTATAAATGTATGATGGTGCCTTTAGTCCCACTTCTCCACCAAATATCAAGCCATACTTGAACATGATGCTCATTATGAGATATTTGTTGGCATTTTAGCCTCTTTAGTTGTTTATTTTAAAGTGATTTTGATTGTAAAATATTGCACCCCAATTGCATTTGTTTAAAAATTTTGGAATTGCTTGCAATTGTTGCGATATGAACTTGAATCTAAACCAGATGAAGGTGACACAATGGGACATCATTGTATGCTCTATTCTCAGAAGGCATTTTTATGTTAAAAAATGCATTGAATGGGGCTGAAGTGATTGCTCAGCGGTTATGGCACTTGCCTGGCATTCGCCAGGACCCAGATTTGAACCTCAGCACCACATACACAACTAAGTGTTGGAAAAACAAAAATTAGATGGAAAAAAATAAATTGAATCTCTTTATCTCTCTCTCTCTCTCTCTCAAACAAACAAATGCATTGAAGAAAGTTGTTTGCCCCTGCCCTTATGATTAATAGGAGAAATCTAGGACAAGAGGAAATTAGATTCATTAAAAATAAGTGAACAAAAATTAATCAAGGTCAACATAAAATAAACCAATGAAGGTGTAAGCAGTCAGAATTAATGATAGAAATGAAGAACTATCCCCATTCTTCTTGAGCTCAGTTGTTCCATAGGTATGTTAGGTATGTTAGTTAACTTTCTATCACCGTGACAGAGTACCTGAGATAAACAACCTATAAGGAAGAAAAGGTTTATTCTGTCTTATGGTTTCAGACTTTCAGTCTGTGATCAGTTGGCCCATTGCTTTTGGGCCAGGACTAAGGTGGGGAATGTGAGATATATCAAAGTTGCTCAGCTTATGGTGGCTAGGAAATGAAAGGGAAGAGGCCAGGGTTCCATAATTCTATTCAAGAGCAAGCCCTAACTTCCTTCTGCTAGGCCCCACTGTGTGAAGGTTCCACCACCTCCCAGTTTCACCATAGCCTTTAACACATGGGCTTTGGGGATACTCCAGTTGCAAACTGTAGCAATGATTTAATTAGTTTTGATTCTGTGCCATAATGGGTTGTGAGGTTTCTCATATTTCTGGAGTTTTTACTTCTCTTTGCCTGTGCTATTTCTTAAATCATACCCTAAAATGTGTTAAACAGATCTAAATTATTATTTCTTTCAGCTTTTAAAGAAGTAGGTGTTAATCTGTAGCACTTCATCCAAGTTTGATTCCTGCAGTGTGTATGTAATGTAGATGTCACACACTGCTGTAGAGTGTTTTGTGTGGGCAGAGTTCTTTCAGTGGAAGGCTGTTGTAGCTGCAGGGGGATTGGTCTGAGCTGCCCCAGGCTAATTCGAGAAGTCCCTTACATTTGGGGTGATAAAATTCTCCATTCCAGTGAACTGAGGTTGGGGCTGTCCCCAGCCACAACCAAGGAATTTCTGTACCAGCAAAGCACCAAGGCCTGAGGACCTGGGTCTTGTTTTCTTGGGCCTTCCTGTGTCTGCAATGGAAGAATGAGTAGGATAGGACCCCTGGGTGTATTGCCTGAGGCAATATGATAAAAACGAGCAGTCTAATAGTTCACACAGGTGGTTACTGAACCTTCGGAAAGCGGTTCTTCCTCCGAGTTCCAGCTGATTCTGGAAGTTGAAGTCTGTCTTTTCTTGCTCTGCAGATGTAATTAGGTGCTGGGCTGTGCAGATGACCTGTAAAGGTCAGCTTTCCCTCGTAAGTATCCACAAGGATAGAAAACTTGTGTTCAAGGAAGAATCTCTGGACCCTTGTTGTGCACATGAGAAAGTCTTCCTTGCCTGCCCTGTTGAGATTTTCAGGAGGTTGTTGAGTCTTTAACTTCAGCTTCCTTTTCCATGTTAGTGCATCTGCTCCACAATGGCTGTTTCGCAGACCCTGAAACATCAAACAGCCTCCCACATGCTCTGCCTGCTCTCATGGCCACATTTGTGCTTCTCTAACTAGGATACACTTAGGTTTTTTCTTTTGAAGATTTAGAGCCCTGGAGAGGCTCTGGGGCTGGATTGTTTCCTACTCATTCGGAAACCTTTGGAAAATGGTTTAATTGCTCATCTCCTTGCTCTAAGCCTCAGCTTGCACAAGTAGGGGCCTGACAAGAAGTAGAGAGATGAAAGGTAGAGTTTTTACATCCTTTCCTGCAAGGAGGCAGGAGTCCACTCTCAAGAATTCCAGGACCACCCTGAGTGTCAGCTTCTAAGCTGAGCCTGTGTGTGATCATAGGAGACTCAGTAGAAACTGGCCAGGCTTGGTGCCACCTGAGTACAATGCTAGGTTGCAAGGATTTTTTTTTTTTTTTTAAGATTTACATTGTGGGCAAAATCCTGATTATATTGACCTCAAAAATTGCATTTTAAAAATTTGTTTTAACTGTTAATATATGCAGAGGAAAGAAATCAGGTTTCCAAAAGGAGGTCAAGGGAGGCACTGTTGGGTGCGCATGGTATTTTCAAAGAAGTTGTTGGATAAGAGTGCTGAGCCGTTGAACCTCTACAGTCCTGCAGGCTCCCTGTGTGTCTGAGCCCTTTGCACATCCCATGGAACGCTCAGATTCAGACTCAGTCAGTGAGGTCAAAATCACTTTGTCAAAGTGCTCCTTGAGATTCCCTGAAGTCTAGTCCCGTATGTATAAATTTAAAATGAGTGATGTGGGTTGGGTTTAGGGTATGTGTGTGTGTGCGCGCGCACACTATAGTAGTATGTAGGGAGCACGGTGTTTAGACTTCTAAATATACGTATGTATCTTTCAATAGTAGCACCCAGTTCCCTGTGGGAAAATGAGAAGTCTGAACACCGTGCTCCCTGCATACTCAGGGTGTGCCTGCTTATTATAGAGAGCAGTTGATGGAATCACTGGCACTGTTTAAACTAATTGGGTTCTCTTGAACTCTGTTTTTACTTCCCTCTCTCATTCTCACCTTCTGCAGCTTTCCAAGCATATGTATTTGGACTTTGCTCTTGTGCCTGTGGGTTTAATGTTACGACTGTGACCCAGTGTTCCATGAGCCCTAAGGCCCATGCATAATTTATTTTCATATCCTCAGCTCCTAGCAGTTGAACTGGGGCTCAGTCCTTGTTTGCTGAATGTGTAAATGCTGATCTCATTTTCCAGTGTGCAGCTTTTTGGTTATTAATCAATGGCTGCAAAGGTGACACAGTTGTACACTCCCTGTGGCATGCAAAGGGCATCTGCTAACATCCCAGCAGTATCAGTTTCCGATCTACAGTTGTGAAGCCTTGGTCTGTTCCCTAATAAAACAGCAGCTCCTTGGGAATGGAAGTCTGTGGGCCTTAGAACAACTAAGGTAGTTTAACTGAGCAATCGCTGTCTCCTCTGTGCTAAACTGATGTCAGGGGCTGTCTTTAATCATGTTCTACATGTGCAGCATCCCTGCCCTCCACTTGTGCATGACCTCTGGACCGCGTGCTGGCCCTAGACAGCCTCAGTTGTAATAAGGACTTGACTCTATGGGAAGCATAGAAAAATCGCATTCTGTGGCTGTGGAAGCCTGGGATTTCAGCACACTGTCCTTCATTTTTGCATTATCTTTTTATCTGTCCAGGACTAATTGCAGAGACATTCATCACACAAACTTCCACTGAGTACCTACTATGTGAAAGGCACTGTGCTGTGTGCTGAGAACACACAGACTTTCTGTTACATGATCCTTGACCCTAAGGAGCTCAAAACGCAATTGACAGAAATTCCTAGATGGTGCTCTTAGCAATGAGAATCATTCCTTAGAAGGGAATGCACTCTAGACACACATGTTTATAAATATGTTTTGCAGGGGACGATCACCAGTAAGCTTGAAATAATAGGAATTGATCATCTATGTAAAGCATGACATGACTTTTAAATGAATTAGTATGGGCAAAAGAAAAAATCTCTAAGAGTAATGATGATAATTATAATACAAACTTTATTTGCATTTGATGCCACAGTTCTAAAATAGAAAGTCCCTTTTGGAATGTATGTACATGGGAAAATTAAACTAACAAAATAGCATTTAGGGTTTTACACGCCATTTTTATAATGTAAGTTATTTCTAGATCTTTTAATAAAAAGTTATCTTTATAGCATATCTGTAATCAATGTACTTATTTTAAAGCTTAGGAGTAAGTTATTTGAAAGATTATTATCCCCCCTTATTTTTGGATTGGCTAGTTTCTAAATCTAAAATAGAGTATGTGCTAGCAGGTTGGCCTCCTGATACTGCTGTTGGTTTATAGGAATAAGCACAGGTCAGGGGAGTTTGAGATTGTGAAAGATGTGATAGACTGAAGAGCGATACTAAGAATGGGAGTAGGATTTCCCTTGTCCCTCTGCTCACGGCAGTGCTGTTACACATTCCAGATTCCTGTGATAAGGTCCGGAATCCAACCATCAGTTAGTGAGCAGTAACTGCGTGCCAGGCAGCACTCAGAGAGGCATGGAGGAGATGTTGGAATACTCCACAGGTTTCAGGCATGAACTGTGAAGAAGAGCTGTAACAAAGATACAGCTGGAATATGAGTAGCAGGGTTTGTTCCTTCAGGGACTCTAGGCAAGCCACTCACAGGAAGTAAAACCTTGATGGAAATATAAGATTTATGTTAAAAGAAAAGGGAGGAAGTATACACTTGTTTTTGTGTGTGTGTTTCTAAAATCTAACGCCCTACAGCAGAGATCATATCTTTTGGGGAAAAAGAACATCCCCTCCATTCCCTTGTCTACGATAGAGCACAGAGGATTATTCACTGGTACTTAATGGGGAAGGCAGCCTCAAGGGGGTCATTACTGCACACCTCCAAGGGGTGGCTCGAGCTGGGCAGTTGTCCAGTTCTTTCTGTGAGAGTCTTATCTAGCACGCCAACTCACAGGTAGGTCCATCCCCCTTGGACTGGCACCAAGGCTCTTATTTGATTTCTCTCTATCCAAAGCCATATTCAGAAAGCAGAGATGGTTTTGAAGTGGAACTGTCTTATCCTTCCTAAGTAGTAGTTATTGAATTCATTCTTCACCTTGGCTTAATTTTAATTGTAATAATTAGAACATTAGAATGAATTCTATGATGTGGTCTCATAGAAGCAACAAACACTTTTAATATGTTCAGTGTGTGCATACTGAGGTTCTAGGATAGTCGGTCTCTCTCCGTGTGTGTGTGTGTGTGTGTGTGTGTGTGTGTATGTGAATGTCAGAGACCAAGAAGGAAGAAATTTTCTATTTGTGGAGTATTTTTTCCCAAAGCAAAATTGAATTTCCTTTGCTAAAAACTATAGAACTGTTCTTTTTTAAAATCTGTGCATCAGATGACCTACACAATCCATAATTTGGATATATTCATACACCATTTTAAATAGCTGTTGTTGCTGTGTACTTTAAAATCTCTTTGGAATGAATCCATCAGCCTCACTTTCTTCTATCCAGGGAAAACTCAGATGATGCTCGTCATCTTAATGGTTTCTTTTGCAAAAATGCAAATTAGCTCTTAAGTTTATCCGCCTTGTAACTGCAACTCTTAAGAATACTTAGGTAGGATGTGAAATAGAGCGCTTGCTGATTCTCCAGTCCAGAGTGCATTTCTTTCCAGCTACCCCATGTGCTTTTCAGCATTGGAAGTTGGTATCTGGAAGTTGACAGTTTGCACTCTGATAAGCATCACAAATGTGGTTCTGGCTAGAGTCCTTATCAACACTTGTGCACACGAGCAAGTGACTCTCTAAGGAATCGTTTTACCCTAAGCTACCCAGCATTTGGTCTGAAGAGATGGCAGCTGTGAGAAGATCCCACTGGATCAAGGTTAAACAGATCCACAGTTGTGTCTTAGCTTCAGATTTCCCCTATACTGTGGGTTCAGTTACTGCCATGCTTCCTGTGTGGTGAGGCAAAAGTTATCCTAAGGTGTAATGAATTTGGCACGGTGGTTCTAAACTCTTCTAAAGGTAGAGGATTGGGTTGGTTTGGCAGGGGATCTGTTTTCTTTTAAGGTTTGTAAAATGAGAAACATCCATGGGCTTAATGCCCCAGATGGTGCATCGGGAAGGAATGGCACATGCGTGAATGTAGACTGAAGCACCTGAGAAGCATTTCAGAGACATGAGGCAGAGAGATAGCCTGCCCTGGCCAAGAGCTGCAAAAGGCTGGCTTCACAAAAACACACATGCATATATGTGTATAACTATAAATTGATTTTTAGTTCTTAGAAATAATATGACATTTTTCCTTTCTTGTTTATTATTATTTTGATTATGGTAGTTGTGCATTTTTAACTGTAATGAAGTCCAAGTCCATTTTTTCATTTTATGTTCATTCTCTGATGTTTGTTCTCTTTAAGAAATCTGTCCTTTGTTCTAATAACTTTTTTAAAGAGAAAAAAGGGAGGATAGAGAATCAATTTTATTTATTCATCTGGTTCTATTTATTTCTCTGACAGTTGTGCATGTGGTGCTGGGGTTTGAACCCATGTCCTTGCACACACCAGGCAAGCATTCCAATTGCTGAGCCACTGCTCCAGCCCCTGTAATAACTTTTTAGCATCTTTTTATTGCAAAGGCAATACAGATATTCCTTGGCTTACGGTGCAGTTCCATCCTGATAAACTCATGGTGGGTTGAAAATGCCTTAAGTCTACATTTGCTACTTCTAACTTTTACACAATCTCTAGCTTAGCAGCACAGCACCTTGAAGAGTGCTGGTCATTTACAATAGCAGGGCCCAGCATCACCAGAATGATCAAAACAGATGTCATTAGCCCAGGAAAAGATCAAAATTCAAAATTTGAAGTATGGTTTCTATGGAATATGTATCGCTCCTACACTATTGTAAGGATAAAATATGGTTAATTAAACCATAATAAGTTGGGGACAATCTATACCTGAGTGCCTGCTTGTATAGTTCACCCAGTGCGAATATCTTGCACAACCATGGTACAGTCATTAAAACTAACCAGTTGGTCTGGGGATGTGGCTGAGTAGTAAAGCAACCCTCCGTTTACTCCCCAGTACCAAAAAACCAACAAAAATAAGCAAATAAGTTGACATTGCATGCTCTGTGGTGTGCATTAATGACTTTCTTTGGAATTCACCAGTTTTCCACCTAATGTCCTGCTCCAGCCCTAAGGTCCAGTCTAAGACACCACCCTGTATTCAGTTGTTATGACTTTAGTTTCTTGCACTCTGTGATCATTGCTCAGCTTTTCCTTGTCTTTTATAACCCTGAGACTTGGGAAGAACACTCCAGAAATTTTGTAGCATAAACCTCAATGTGTGTTGATCTGAGTTTTTTCTCATGATTAGTCTGTAGTTTGATTACTGGAAAGAATGAATTCTTCAGAAGTGAGGGGCTCATTGTTTCTAACAGAGTTTTTGCTTGACCTTTTGTGTTTAGGTCTATGCTTTTTGGGGGTTTTATTTTTTATACAGTCATCTCCTTATCCATAGGGGATATGTTTCAAACCCTTAGTGGATGCCTGAAAAGCCAGGGACAGTGTTGAGCCCAGGGGATGCAGAAGCCTGAAATCTTAATACTGAACCTTATCTATATATTCTGTTTTTCCTGTATAAACATGCCTGTGTACAATAAAGTTTAATTTATAAATTAAACTCAGTAATGACAACAACAATAATAAAAGAGAATAATATACCATAATAAAATTATTTAAAACACATATTGTTAATTTCTGGAATTTTTCATTTATTGTCTTCAGACCATAATTGACAGCAGATAATTAAAACCACAGAGAGCAGAACTGTGGGATAGGGGCAACTGCCTTTTTTTTTCTTTTTTTTTTTTTTTTTTTTTTTTGAACAAAGCCTGCTAGAATCTCAGCTGGGATTGTGTTGATCAGTTTGGGAATTAATATCTTAACACCGCTCCAGCCCATATTTTTGAATTTTTTAATATAGAGAACTTGTGTGTCTTTTGTTAATTTTACCCCCAAATATTTGTACTTTTGTGAAAAGCACTTTAACAGATTTTTTAGGGTTTTTTTTGCTAACAGATTAGCTTTGTATCCTGAAATGTCAGTGAATTTATTGATCAGCTCTTATAGTCTTCTTGTGGGCTTATTCAAACTTTTTCATACACACATCATCAGTGAGCAAAGTTTCACTTCTTCTTCTCCAGTCTGTATGCCTTTTATCTCTTTGGCTTCTCTGATGGCACTGGCAGGGACCACTGGTACAATGTCAGGCAGAAGTGGTGACAGCAGAAGTGTGGCCAGTCTTAGCGGAAAACATCTCTTATTTTACTGTCAAGTGTTGCTAGCTCTAGATGTTTCGGTTGGTGCCCATTCTACATGCTTAGGAAGTCTCTACAACTCCCAGTTTGCTGAAAGTTTTAGCACAATTGGGTGTTACAATACAAATGGGTTATATATTTAACATAAAGGAATGTCTCAAGCACTTTCCTGCACCTACTAAAATGATCATGAACCAGATATGGTGGCCCATTCCTCTAATCCCAACGACTCTGGAGGCTGAGGTAGAAGGATTGCAAGTTCAAGGCAAGTCTAGGCAACTTACTGAGATCTTGTCTCAAAATAAAGAGGGCTGGGGGTATAGCTCAATGGTAGAACACCTCTGGGTTCAATTCCAAAATTAACATGAAGTTTTCTCCTTAATAATTAATGTAAGCTAGATTAATAGATTTCCAACTTTTAATTCCTGGAGTAAACTGTACTTGATTGTTATGGTAGATTATTACCCTTCTTATATATTTCCAAATGATTAGATGATATTTTATTAAAGACTTTTGCATGTTAATGAGGGATTCAGATCTGTAATTTTCTCTTCTTATAATATCTTTGGCTTTGGTGCTAGGATTATATTGACTTTATAGGATGAATTGAGGAATGTTCTTTATTTTCTAAGAGAATCTGTTTGATTAATATTGTTTCTTTTATTGAGTTTTGGAAAAATTTACCAGTAGAGACATTTAGTCCCAGAGTTTTCTTTTGGGATGTTGTTAATTACAGAATTAATTTCTTTGACAGTTATACCTGCTTAGCTTTCTGTTTCTTTTGTCAGTTTTGGTAAGTTGTGCCTTTAAGGAATTTGATCTGCATCATCTAAGTTGTAGAATTTATTGACATCAAGGTGCTGTTTGTAACAATCCCTCATTCTGCTTATAATTTTTATATAATCTGTAATGATTTCTACTGTTTAGCATTGATATTGGTGATTTCTGGGGTTTCTAGTGTTGTTTTTTACAACGTTGGTCAGTGTTACTGGGTAGTTACCAAGTGTGTTAATCTTTAAAGAAACAACTTTTGGCTTTGTTGATAATTTTTTTGTCAGTTTTCTACTTCATTGATTAATGTTATTTTAATTATTTTCTTGCTGCTATTTACCTTCAGTTTAATTTGGGGAACTGTATTTTCAGCTTTGTATTAAAGGAACTACTTAGTTGACTGGTAAAAGGGGGAAAATTATTAGGAAGGGCTATTTTTTCAATATGGATAATTATTTAGAAAACCTTTATAGATAAGTTGAATTTAATAGTATTCTCTAATATGAACAGAGTTCACCTGCTAGACTGAAAAACCCTAACGAGGTGTGGCTGCCGTGACCCTAACAGCAGCTGCCTGGAGGATTGGGCAGTTCATAGAAGGAGCCACCTCTTGTTTCACCACCCATTCTGCCATCAGCAAAGCAACACTTCCAGTGACCAACACACAAGAGGACAGGCAACATATCTTCTTCACGCAGTTCAACCTATTTGAAATGTGAAGATTATACATCTAGTTTTAATTGATGTACTCAACCATGGGCATTGATGTGGGAAATACGGTCACTAGTTTTATGCTCCTGGAACATCCATCAAGGAAGAATTAGGTGCCCTTTATTAGAGAGAACATTACAGTGGAGGGAAATGATTCTGTACCACTACTTGGGAGAATTAATGATTACTACTACATTCATAAAACTAAGATGGCAACCTAAGATGTACCATAAAGCAATTGTAACAATGGTTAGTATTGATAATGGCTTGTACTTTTCAAAGCACACGCCCCAGATGAAAATCACCTTTTTGGTGGTCCCTTCGGGGGATGTAGTATTTTTGCCAGCTGTTTTTGAGTGACAAAGAAGGGGTAAAATATCCAAGTTTAGTGTTCATGCTAAACTTTTTCTCCTCGATTTAGTGTTTCTGTTGCTGCTGTTTGTTATTTATAACAAACTCTGAAAATGAGATTAAAACATGTAAGTCATGCTGTTGGAGGCAGTGTCTGTTAGGAGATGGTTTCAATTGTCTACTTCTACCCAGCCTTCATACTGCACTGAAATACCATGTTGGTGAGGTAGTGACGGTCATTGAGTACGTATTGTGTTGCGTCTGTTTCTCCTCATAAATATGTGTTGTCTGCATGAACAAATGCAAAAACCCAAAGTTGCTACAGAGCTGAAAATTGTAGCAACTGCATTACAAACACCGCCACCAGGACAGGTATTTCCTGATGTAATACCATCTTTGTGGAAGTCTGAATGTGATACAGAGTCACTTAATCTGTAATCTTGCCCTCCAGAGTGCTAAAGAAACAAGATGGGGGAAATGTGTTGGGTAATGGACACTCTTATAGTGGAGTTTTTAAGAACTTGGAAAGTGATGAAGAACATTTAAATGATTTCAAATTCTTTTAAATGGTCTAAGAACAGCCAGGATGTTTCAAACTTTGATTGGTTGCCCTTTCCTTATTGTCACTAAAGCAAGATGGTATCTTGAAAAACTTGTCTTTATGACTGAGTTATCATCCTCATAACCAAAAGATACACAGCAATGCAAAGGGCAAGTCAGGGAGAAAAGAAAGTGCCCTTACATTGTATTTTGCAACTGCAACCAGAGTATATTTTTTAAATAATAGGAGAGCATTGCGTGGTTGAAGGAATTGTAAATTATTTATTCCCCTTAGAATACTATGCTGAAAGGGAGAAGATGCTTGCTTTTATCTTTCCCCCTTTTTTTCCTATCAGAATTGATTGTGCATTAGCGTGTTACTATTCAATCCTATAAGAATTTGTTAGGATTTCTTTTCTCCTCCTAGGATTTTTATTTCTGTAATATTTTCATATAATGGCCAAGTAATAAATACCCAATAGAATTTGTGGTGTGCTTTTCATGGGGCAGATAATGCAGTGTCCTTGTCAGGTAGCCTACCATTTTCCATCATTTACTTTTCTTAATAGGCAATGCTGTGTGTTGTAGGTAAGTATAAATTAGTGTAGAATTCTGGATACTACTAATGAGATGGATGCCCACTGCCATCGCCTGTAATCAGAGCATTTGTAAATTCTGGTCCTTTTCCATCTTTTCTGTGGGGAAAATCTGTCAGCCTGTTTAGTAACCTATCGTGTAATCACTGAAGAATCCAGTAACCTAGCGGTTGTGTGATGAGCTCTTTAGGGGATGATTGCTTCTGCTGAAGGGCTTAGAGTCTGGCTACAGGGAGAAGGCGAGCACAAGGAAACCAGGGTGGAAGGCACCCGAGAGAGAATGCAGTTGGCACTGCTCGTTATAGTTATTTGGAACAGGGAAGGTGGAGCCGAATCTTTGCTAGTTGCTTTTCCAGTCCCATCCCCACACCAAGCCCTTGTGCCAGGGATGCCCTCCTGTAAGAAGCACACCAGACTCTCCTGCCCTCTGGCTTCT
The DNA here is from genome assembly GCA_004027875.1 of Aplodontia rufa. Lineage (NCBI taxonomy): Eukaryota > Metazoa > Chordata > Mammalia > Rodentia > Aplodontiidae > Aplodontia > Aplodontia rufa. The sequence goes on along the minus strand of PVKS010007962.1, from coordinate 43,742 downwards.
GCTGCAGCTCAGGATTTGAAGAGCATTATCAGGAGATCACAGGGAGGGTCACTGCCCCTTCTCTTCCTAACCTCAGGCAGAGTGCTACATTGTCCTGTAGATACCTGTACCCTTTGTCATAGGGTCATGTCCAGAGGCAAGTGACATCAATTTGGGCCAGTACCTCTGCTAAGACTGTCATCACTGGTTAAGGGGGGATCCACGGATGTCCAGTGTCATTAGCAAACATCTTTGAGGCTCTGTAGATAGCTCATTTCTCATCAGACTTTCATTCACCAGTTTCAGCATCCACTGATGATGCTTGCCTGAGTCAGTTATTACAGCAGTGCTGGCCAGACAGTGATCTTCTAATTGTACCATTACTTCTGCACTTACTGGTAGGCATTCCTTTGTGAGAAAGACCTTTCCCTTCTACCATTTTATATGCTTAATTGGTATGAGCTCGTGAGGTTTTATTTTGTTATAATTGACTATTCACTTTATTTTTATGTTCCAATTACCCTCTCCCAGCTTTGGCCAGTGGGAGATGTCCTTCAACTGGCCTTTTTTTCCATTTGATGCATCCCCGTTATTCCTTTTTCTGCACAACAAGATGTTCTAGAATAATTTTGTGAAGCATTAGAACTCCAAGACCTGGCTCAGTGGCACACACCTATAATCCCAGCAGACTCAGGAGGCTGAGGCAGGAGGATTGCAAGTTCAAAGCCAGCCTCAGCAACATATTGAGGCCCTAAACATTTTATCAAGACCCTGTCTCAAAATCTGTAAATAAATAAAAAGGGCTGGGGATGTAGCTTAGTGGTTAAGTATTTCTGAGTCCAATTCTTGGTACCAAAGGAAAAAAAAAAGAATTATAACTCCAGTTTGGAATCAGTCATTTCTCAAGGGAGTTCTAGTTCTTTTCGTTGCAGAAATAATATTTAGAAACCAAGATCTGGGCACTATGTGTGTTCATTGCTGCTTAAATGTCTTTGCTTCCAGTCCCTCTCAGCAGACAGAGCTTGACTGTCCACATATTTTTAATGCATGCATACACACACACACACATACATACACACATTTGTCTATATCTCCTTTAATATCCAGAACACCTAGCTATTTAATTAAAATTCAAGATTCATACTGAAATCTCCATTATAATCCAGTTCCACAGAGTTCATTCCAGTCTTTTCTTTTTCTGTACCTATAACTTCCTTTTCTAACCGTCAAAAGAAAACCTTGCTCCCTTTATTCACAATATATTTACTTATTTTTCTGCATTGGAATATGCTCAAATACACAGAATAGATTCAAAATTGCTGCCACATATTACTGTGCAAATCAATATTTGTTTACTATAAATCTTTATACAACGTTCCTGCCACAGATAGGCACAATCATAGGTATATCGAGGAAGACATTGTCCTTGTCATTAAATTGTCTCAGCTTCCTCCTCTTTCTCCCCTCTGACCTGAGGAGTGAGATAGAATTGGCTTCATCCAGCGTTTATAAGAATGCAGTATAGTCCAGGCTACTGTAGAGTTAGGGTTAGTAGGAGGTAAGGTGTTGGGCTGTAGTTGAAGGTTTTCCTTCCTCTTCCCTGTCTTGGTACCACTTACTGTCTGTCATTGCAGGCCCTCAGAGGCATTTCCCTGTTCTCCTTACAGAGAGTTTCTGGGCTAGCTACTGCTGCATAACAAGCCACCTCCAAACTTAGCATAAAAATTTATTTTGCCAAACTTACATGCAATTCAGGCAGGGAAAAAATCAATTCCTAATTTAAAAGGACGGTAAGTTGAGAACTTACTTCCCATGTTATCACTTGGGGATGTGCAACCCTTTGAGATTTTGCCACTCGTTAACTTCATAGTTTCTTGATCAGATGTGTAGCACTGTGGGGCTCTTTCATGCCCCAGTGACCCTGATCTTGAGGGCTTATTTGGTGGGAAATACAACGGCATTTTTTTAGATTAAAAAATGACCTTTCGAAAGCTTTCTAAGCTACCCTGATGAGGAAAAATCTTCATAATCAGTGGTGCGGAGAAGTTATTTATTGGGTCTTAATGAAAACATGCAGCATAGTTATAAATTTGAGGACTTGTTGTAACAAGTCCTATGGTATTCAGAAGCACACATGCCCTAAGTGTGACTTCTGGCTAATAATTTTTACCAATGCAAATTACCAAGTGGCATTTATGGACTGTGTTTTGTCTTCAAGCATAAAACTCTCGCTCAGTGTAGAAATATTGATTATTAGTTTCATGGGCAGTTGTTTTCCCAGGAATCACAGTGGATTTTAGCCCTGGGCCTGTGATAATGCCAGGTTCTTGTGTTAATAAATGGAGCCGTCCCTTCTGTAAGCTAATCACTTGGTGAAATGGGATGCACTGTTCCTCAGTCACGTGAATATAGCCTCGTTCTCCTTTGGGCAGAAGAACAGTATATTCCTTCCACTGATCTTGGAATTTCCTCCATATGCTGAGGGCTCCTGTCTCTGAGGCTTGGTGTCCTGACTGCAGAGGATTCTGTGCATCCCTTTTGTTTGGACTCTTTTTCCTGGCAGCTGTTATTTTGTGCTTGTCAATTCTGCCATTCTTAACAAGGCAGTCCTGAGGAACCATCAGAGAAAGCAACCTTTACCACATAGAGCTCCTAAACATTGACGCCCTCTCCGACAGCCAGCTCTTCTTGTAATCTGAAATTACAGTGTAACAACACCACAGCTCTTCAACACCTGGCAGCAGCCATGGGACTGTCTCTAGTGCATTTGGTCTTGGTACAAGTCTTTCCCTCCATCTCCTTGGCCACTCAGTTACCAATGATCATCTTCCCAGGTGCATAATGGCAGCTGCTGCTGAGTACCATGGCTTAGTTTTTAACAGAACATTTTGCAAACAATATATAACACCTGCATGTACAGGTCTGGGTTTGTATGCAGTTCAGGTGAATAGAGAAGTTCAGAATGAATCCCAGGGCACAGGAAACCCCTAAAGACGATTGAATTTCCCTGCTGAGAATCTTGCTGTGCCAGAGGGGTCAGTACCTATTATCGCAGCCACACCACACCCTTGGTCCCCCCATGTCAGTGTGAACAAAAAAGCACAAATTTTTAAATGGGCACCAAGTTTTGATAAAAGAGTTTGTATCTATTGAGACAGGTCATTCATAATTTTCAGTTGATTGTATTGAGTTATTGAGAGGCATCTCTTTCCTATTAAAAAACCTTGATTTATATTTGGTCTTGGTACTTGTGAGATGTCAAGATTAAAGACTAGCACATAGGGCTGGGGAGCAGTGGCTCAGAGGTTCCTGTGCTTGCCTGGCATGCTCAAGGACATAAGTTCAAGCCCCAGCACTACAAACAACAGGTGTCAGAGCAGCAAAAGCCACATGAAAAACTAAATAAAATTGATTCTCTCTTTATCTCTCTGTCCCTCTATCTTTATTTTTTTTCTAGAATGTGCTTTAAAAGAAAGAAGGACAGTGAGAGAGACAGACACACAGAGAGAGAGAATCAATTTTTATTGAGTTTTTCACATGGCTTTTGTTGCTCTGACATTTAGTTGTGTATGTGGATGCTGGGGTTTGAACCTGCATACTTGCACATGCCCAGCAAGCACCGTAACCACCGAGCCACCGCTCTAGCCCCTCTATCTTTATTTATTTTATTTTACAAACTAACACATATAAGAAAATCTGATCAAACAGTTTTTGAAAGAGATTGGGATGTGATAGCCACATGGAAAACCAAATAGACCCTTAATGCCACACCTCGTACAAGGTCAGTCTGCTGCCAAACACCAAGTGTCAGACAGCTGGCAGAATAGATGCACTAATATGTTCCTCTTCAGGAAGCCCACGCCCCAGCAGCTTGACTCGGACACCATGCTGGATTATTACACAGTGCATACAAATCAAAGGCATTTTTATGCTTCCCTTAGCATTTATGTAAAGCTCTCTTTTAAGATTCTTCAGTTAAACTTCACCAGTCATCAGAACAGCCGTGGATAGAGAGGAACTTGTAAAGTCCCTGATACAGTGTTTGGAGAAGAATGTGGCAGGTGCTCTCATCAAGTGATTTGTCCAGCCAGATAGAAAAGCCTGTTGGAGCTCCTAACATGATCACATTTAATTTCACCTTCCAGACCATGGGGCTGTTCATGTCTCTTCTCCAGAAAAGGATCTAAGGCGACTTACCAAAATTTATGTGATTGTCACATACTCAGTAAAGGTCACCTAAAAATTGTCTCTGAGCTTCCTAGCAGCTGAAGTCAAAATGGAAACTCAAAAGGCTCTGGGAGTCACCTTGTCCTTAAATATAAACTTATCAGCAGCTTAGGAGAAGCAAAGGTTTCCATGCACCGCAGTCTACAAAAATCACTCCTCTGCCTCCTGTTACGTAGTGAAGCAGACAGCAGGATTGTTCATAACACCCTTGCAGCAGCTAGAAATTTGCTGTATCTTTGTAGATGCAGCAGTTAAAAGGCTGAAATAGTGCATGATCTTGGTGGAGGAGAAGCACGTTGCTATCCCCACCTAGATCTTTCTTTAATGCTTTAGTATAGTACCCAAATGTTACTACAAATATAGTGTATTAAATCAAGTATATTAAGTCCAGTTCTTAAAAATCTTCCTGGGAACGAAAACAAATGAATAATATCACCTACCAGTACTTGGTGAAGAAATCATGGGAGAGTGTTGTTTTTGTTTGTTTTGTTTTGTTTTGTTTTTGTTTTATCATTGCCTGAACAGAAGCATGCTTGTTCCAAAATCAAGCATTAGGACTGCTTTTGCCCAATTGGTTTTTTAAATGCAATTCGTATTTAGTGAGTGGTGCCTGTGGCAGATCATAGCATTGTCTTTTGGATCCAAATCACTGTGGTTAGGAAATGGTCATTTGCAACAGAGTATTTTGATCAGAGATATGAGGGATGGGTTGAAAATTGTGTTCAGTAACATGTAGGTGGCAAATTATTGTTTTTAGACCAATAGGCAGAAGGAAAAATAGTCAACAGATTGAAAATTATCATGGGACATGGGAGAAAATAGACAAGCGTAAGCCACGCAAATAGAAACAAGTATGAGGTGGAGAGTTTTGTTAAAGACAAGTGGTGAGCTGGTTATGAGGCCAGCACTCATTCATTCAGATCAAGACTGGAAGTCAAGAGTAAAGCTTGCGCCTGCTTGGAAGGAAAATGCAAAGGGAAACTGTACTGGGTAAGGATAGATGGTGAACCAAGGAGGAAGTGCGGCTGCTCAGCAGGGTGTCTGTTTCTTATTAAGAGCAGCATTCCTCAACAGTTCACCATCTATTTTTATGTACCTGAAGCCACTGTTCACTACTTAGGTTGGGGGAAGGAGGAGAAAGAAAAAATGAGTTTTGAAAGCTCGGCCGGCCAGCAGGGGAAATAATTGCAAGTTGGGATGCATGATTCACAAAGCATTAAGGGAGCGTGGGTTACTTAACCTGCAGAGAAGAACAGGCTTTCCTAAACTAGTATCTAAGGAATAATATTTTGGTAATTCTTGAAATACTTCACTCTAATCTTGCACATAGAATGACTTGAGTTTTACATGAACTTGCTAATTATGTAAAATAGTGAAATTACCCACAGAGCAATAGAATTGGGTTAAATGTTAGGCAGCTTTCAGAGATTTTACATAGCCAGAACATCTTTTTTTTTTTTTTATCAATGATGTGATAGCTGAGTAATTGCAAACATATGAATAGGAACGGTTGCTTTCTGCCTCCATTAAGATTAAAAGGAGGCTGGATTTACAAAGGAGACATAGCTGTGGTTACTGCTGGAACTCACTTGCTCACCAGTAAGGGCCTGAGGGGGAATGGATTTTAACAACACGGCATACCCAGCACCTTCCTCAGCGTGCCGTAGGCTTGCTGCACGTTGGCAGGTATTAACGCCTAGCACGACAGTGACTCACGACACCTCCTGAATGGTCAGTATAGGTCTTGAGTGGTGAATCAGCCCAGGGTTCCACCAGAGGAAAAGAAGCTACGGAGAACCACTGATCTCCCATTTGAGCTGCGAAGTCCTGAGCCTGAAGCTCTGCTCCTCCTTGCCCTACTTCTGTTGCCAAGAGCATTTCTGACATCTCTGCTTTGGTTTCCTCATAGGTGAAGTGTGATTAACAATGCCAGCTTTGTGGGTTTCCTAGGATGCATGTGTCCTGATGTCTGGAATGGCATTATCGTCCTCCTCGTGACTGTTCTTTTACCTGGTGTAATCAGTTCTGAGATTCAGCACGATCATCAAATATCTGGCATGAAAGACAGCACAAGGTGGATTTAGCACAGTTCAGCTCATTTAAGATCTAAGTATCAGGGAAGAGGGCAGACGGAGTATTTTGGTATTGGGGCCTTGGAGAGTTTCTTCCCTCTTAAGTCTCCAATCACTTAATAGACCTGATTTTACTATTCTGTCATTGTGCAGAGCAAAGATTATCAGCTTATTTGTCAAACACAAGAAATAATAATAAAAAAAACATTGGGAATGATTCTTCGATGGCAGTGGAGGACGTGATACATGAAAACATCTGTGTGAATATCTAATGGAGTCATTAGGATCTGTGCTGCTGGTATGAGTGCCAACTGAATTTCTAATGACGGAACTCTTAAAATAATGCATTACTTGGATGTAAGAAAGTGGAGCGCTTAATTTTTCAGTTGGTTTATTGCAGCCCTTAACAAGCGTGGCTGCTAGTAAGTAGACAGTTAAATTAAACTCATGAATATCTGTTACAATTTTTAAAATATAAAATTGAAACAAAAGCCTGGTGTTATTGTTTGTACCAGTGTAGTGAAAGGCACACAGATCACCTCTCCTCAGGAGTCTCAAGCTAGAAATAAGCATAGGAGAACAAAGGGAACAAACCATAAACTAGTGTCATTCCCCCTTGACATTGGCCAATAATTGGTATCTAAGATGATAAGAAAAGCTGTAAATGATGCCATGATTTTTATTTTTTTTAAGAGAGAGGGACAGTGAGAGAGACAGAGAAAGAGAAACAACTTTATTTAGTTTTTCACATGGCCTTCATTGATCCAACACTTAGTTGTGTACGTGGTGCTGGGGTTTGAACCCGGGTCCTCATGCTTGCCAGGCAAGCGCTGAAACCGCTGAGCCACGGCTCCAGCCCCTGATGCTGTGATCTTAATGTCTGAGTCAGGAGAATGGAGGGCATGAGGCAGGAAAGACGTGTGCAGACAGAGAAGGCATGGCAGCCTCTCAGGCCCCGTCCTTGATCCTGCGTGTGGATGGCCACCATACCCATGAGGGATGCTACTAAAGTTGCTGTGGGAAGCAGAGTTAGGCCATCAGGGTCACAAGCAGCATCTTCAGGGCATCTCTGTGATGACTTGGACGCTAGCAGGGAGAAAGAGCAGACGAGATCTCCTGGCTGACTCGCCATCATCGGTCCCTGCAAATGATGGGCAGCTCAGTCCCACCCTTGAGTGGGCCGTGGGGACATGGCTGTGAAGCTGCCCCAGTGTTTGAGGAAGAAAGTCAGGAGGGCAACAGCCACAGACAAGAGGGCTAAGAGGCCTGGGGAAGAGGAGGGAAGCCAGAGGGGGCAGCAGCAGAGGAGAGCAGAGAAAGGAGAAGTCAGGGTGGTGGCGCTGCAGGCCCCTAGGCTCCATCCTGGGGCAGCCCAGCATGGAGGGGATGCCTCCGTGCCATGGCGGAGGGGATACAGGTGCTGGTTTATGTGGGAATAGCATGAACTCTAGGCCTAAGAGATGCCTAGGAGAGAGGACCTAGTAGATCACACTGGCATCTTGAAGAAGCCAGGCTTGTAAGACTGGCCATGCTCATGTGGGATGTCTTCACCTCTTCACTAGGGAAAAGGGGTTCCATGGAGACTGGACAGAGGCAAGGGCAAAGTTGATTATTGAAGAAACAAAGGAAAACAAGCTACCAATATTGCTTGCACTGAAAAAAGGTATAAATCAAAAGAAAGCTGTCTTTTATTTAACAACTACGGGAGGCTCCTAAATGAGAATATTCAAGTTTCTGATTTTAGCACCTGACATCAATCACTGTTATCAACTGGTGTTTGCCCTAGAGATGCTGAGAGGAAAGGGCGTAAAATAAATGAATTCAAAATCAGATGAACAAGGCCACAAACCGCAGTGTCTTTTGTTTTTCTACACTAAATTTAGCCAAGTATAATTCATTGACAGGTGCCATCCTATTCAACCCTTAGAAATGAAGGGTTTGCCTTTTAATAAGAGATGTACATTTTACTGTAAAGAGGGGTCATGAAGTCCTTGCACAGTTATTTCCCATGAGGTCCAGAACCTGTTTTGCACAGAGGAGACATAGATGGACTCGGACCCCACAGACCTAGCATTCCTACAGGAAGGTCACACAACTTGGAGGAGCCAAGGCTTCCACTCCCAGGATGGCATTGGGGGAAAGACTGTCGGAAATGACTTAACCAGTTTCCAGGAAGGTAGAGCATGTGAAGAAGGAAAGAGAAGAGTTTTCAGATGCAGGATAAAATTAGTAAAGAAGATGTGTAAAATGATTGATTAAAATTTGGAAAATTTAAATAAGAAATAAGATAATATTGCATTCTTTGTGTAGAGAAATGCTCTCTGCTCTGAGAATTTCTTCAGTGGATGTCCATTGAATGACATTAACAGAGAAGATTACAAAATTCCCATTATATCTATAGGAAGAAGATTTGTAATTGGTAGCATTAGCAAGTCATTGGAAGTTGTAGAACTGGGCATTTCACTGTTGGAATGGATGTGACTTAGGATACAGGCCTATGGGATGTCTGTCAAGTACCATTAAGATGCCCCAGACTGTGGGATGAACATGATACAAGGAAAGAGCTTAAAGTAAAATTGAAGAAGAATCCATCATGTGGTATATCAGAATGGCATGGTATCATTCCAAAATCTAGTTTAGAAAAAATGCATTAAATTCATATATGATTTTACATATGTGTCTTAAACCTAATAGTTATCTGCTTAGTGGACGTCTGTGTTGGGGTGGTTGTTGTTTACAAACTTCTAACTCCCTGAGCTGTCATTTTAAAGAAGAGATAATTTTGTACGTAAAGCAACTACAGATTAAGCATCCCGTAACATGTAGATCGAAATCCAGAAAGCTTCAGTGTTGAGCACCAAGCTGATGCCACAAGTCTCATTGTACCCAGACTGTGTTTCAGGAACAAAATTATCAAACACATTGCGCACAGTTACCGTTAGACTGTGCACAGAAGGTGTGGATGAAACGTAAATGAATTTCATGTTTAGATTTGGGTCCCATCCCCAAATTATCTCATATATTTGTAAATATCCCAAAATCTGAACCTGTCTGGTCCCAAGCATGTGAAATAAGGGATATGCAGATTGTACTGCTTTTAGGATGTTTTGATCAATGCCAACCATTTTCATAATTTTCCTAAATGAAGGTTATTTATGTATTCACACACTCCACACATACAGTCTTAACTATTGCTAAGCACTGACTCACATGTTGGAGGTAAAGCAGAAGACAGTCAAGGACTAGAACACTGATTTCAAGATGCACATTTTCTTGCGTTTCTAAAATTGAAATGTGTCTCACAATATATCATGAGTCATAAAAGGGTGGGAGAAGTGTTCTTTCTAAATGACACACAAGGTTGTGTTGTGTTATACTGGTGGCATCTGAGAATCGTTGAAATAATATGCAATGACACAGTTATAACACAATTATATTTGTGCACCTATTTGCTGGTACAACTAAGCACCTGTGTTTATTTATTCATATTTGCTAGAAAATTGAGATGCTTTTTCTAATAAGCTCATTTTTGTGCCTCGGTGGGAGGAAATAGCTTCAGTATAGAATTCTTTGTGTGTCCTTGGTAATTGCAAATTAAGAGGAAGAGAGGAAGGAAATTTGAATTAGTAGATCAAGCGGGATTTAGAAGACTGTATGTTAAACTTTGTAATATTTCTTCCCTAATTACATGAGAGGTTTTTCAGACAGCTTAATCATCTCAGTGTTTGTGTTATGTGGGACGGATGTTGGCAGTGTGTAATGTGTTTATACGTATCTTGTATCACTGTTTTTTCTTTGTTTCATTCTGTGACGAAAATCAGTTCAGTTACTTTATAATATTTCCTTAAGAAAATCCAATTATGAACATCTGAATTATTCAAGAAAGTTACATTTATAGGTGATTCTTCCCTTTGAACAGAGAATTAACACAGAATTTGCTCAAATGGGTCCTTTAAAATCAACTTTGATTCACAAAAGAATTCAGTTTATGTAAAGTTTTAAAAGCAGGCCCATCATGTAAAATGAGTACACCTGCATTGAGGAGGTATGCCTGAGTTTTGGGCTAAGTGACGGTGAATTCAGCTGAATATACTCAGATGCACAGAAAGCTCTGCATGCATGAACGTGAGCACACACACACATATCTAAAATGTGATTCTTACGAGGCTCCTGCTGGGAATTGAGTTTATCACTCATTGATTTTAAACAAATGTTCAGTTTCTCTGACCATAAAAGAGGAATGATTATTTCTTTCATGTGCTTGTGTGTATGTATGTATGTATGTATATAGCACGTCACTACTAATTGTAGTATGTGACTTCCATATTTTAAGAATTTATAGGGCAATAAATTATTTATACTGTTTATTAAAGTTTAGACTTTTTAAAGTACATGAGCTCATAGTTTAAACAGTCAAGAGCAAATATACTTTCATATATATACGAAATCTATATTTGATGAATAGCATTAATGACCACCACACACAGGTTTCTGTAGGAGCAATTAGGAGGGACTTTTACTTCAAACTGAGGAGAAAATTACTACCAAGCAGAGACTTAAGGGATGCACAGAGGCAGAGGAATAAAACGGTTGCAAAACCTGGAAGCCCAGAGGAGAACAGAAAGAAGATGCAACACGGGCTTGGCAAAGCTAAAATGATGTCTCTGAACCCAGATTGTGAAGTGACCTCTTAGCTGTGACAAGCAGTTGGCCTTTCATTCCAAGGGCACCACCATCAAAGAATCTCAAGGACAGTGACATGATTAGAGGGGTGTTCTAGAAAAAGACTACTGTGACCACAGTGAGAGAATCCTCTCATATTAGTCAGCTTGGTGTTACTGTAATGAAATACCTGAGGCAATGAACTTAGAAAAAGGAAAGATTTGGACTCAGTTCTGGAGGCTCTAGTCCATGATCAGTGGCCCCATTGTTTTGGGCCTCAGGCAAGAACAACATATCCTGTTTGACCAGGTGGCAGAGCAGATCACTTATATCTCATGAAACAGAAGGAGAAAGAGAGGATGAGCCAGGGTCCCACAGTCCCTCATAGGCACCCGTAGAGACTTAAGGACCTTTGATACAGCCCCCTTCTTAAAGGTTCGCAGCATCTCCCAAGAGCACCACCTCAGGGACCTCTGAGGAATGCTCTCTATATTCAAACTGTGGCACCCTGGAGGAAGAGAAGATGCAAAGACATGTGTTGGAAGACATCTTTGCAGCCATGAGATGAGAAAGGACAGAAACATAAGCTTGAGCAGACTCTGTAGGAATGGGAAGAGGTCTCCAGGGAAGACAGGTCAGCAGAATGCTGGATGACGGGATGAAACACAGCAGATTCCAGTCTGACTCCCAGATTCCCAGCTCAGCAGCTGCAGGGGTGGGGTTAGCATTCTCGGAAATAGTTCTCACATGAAGAAATGCAGATTAGGGGTCAAGATAAGGAGGTCCCTCTAAATGGAGGTGTCCCTTTGGCCATGGAGAGAGGGCAGACAAGGGTTTAGTGCCACCTACTAATGAAGGGGAGGAAGCCAAAAAGGGAGACAGATTGCTGCCCAGCCCAGGCATGCAGACGGAGCCACAGTCTGCCTGGTGAGGTTTAGATTTCCTCTAACCCAAGGATGTAACTCGCATGTCAATGACACCGGGCAGAGGAGCAAGAGGCTCAAATAATCAGGCATAAAACATGGAGAGGACAAGTCCAGGATACCTCAGAAGAACTGAGGTGAAATAAAGGAAGAATAATCCCATCAAAGGTAACCTCACCTTGTTTCTGTGGTGCCAGACATCAGGGAGACTTTTTGCAGCAAATTCGTAGCCAGAATGCATGTACATGCGTGTGGACGCTTGATGTCTGTGTGGGCCTGCCGCAAGGAGGGCACACATGTTCACTAGTCTACAGCTGCATGTGTGCTCTGGAGGGGGAGGGGGAGTGAGCATGGTACCCTCCATGGGCTCCTGTCAGACCTATTCAGTAGAGATCGTCCAAACCTGTCAGACAGCCTTTCGTCACGGGCATTTCCCCCTTTGACTGTACCCATGGCTACCACTCTGTTCCTGCCCAGGGCAGCTTTAGCAGCTGCTGGAACCACATTGCCAACATCCTGTGACCTTCAGAGAATCCAGGCCTGGTCTGGCCTCCCACACAGGTCCAGTCAGTAAATAGCCATTGTATCAAGTGCCCACTGTGTCCTGCTGGGCATTGCACCAGCCCACAGGAGGTGCGATCCTTTTAGCTGCCTCGCCAAATGCAGAGCAGGCTTTTCTTTCTGGAGACCCTGCAAAACATCTGCCCTGGCAGGGATCTGTGAAGGCAGCAGTGATCCCTGGGTCTCTGTGAAGAAAAGAAGAAAAAGAAAGGGCTCCTGAATGGGCCCTGCATGGTTAATGAGAAGAGGAACGGGGTCCAGCAAGAATCTCAGAGGTCCATATTTGGATTGGAAAATGTTTCCTGTTCGACAGCCCTTTCCAAGGTGACCCAAACCAAATGCATCCCTCCTGAAAGCTGTGCATTCTCCCAGGGCATGGTAATTTAACCCAAGAGTTGATTGGGCTGGAATTGCTATTATCAGGGCTGGAGGTGTACTGTCATCATGATCACCAGGGGTCAGTGCTGTCTCCACGCAACTGCAGCCTCACCAGTGTGATTCCACACCCCTCCTTATAGCCTCTTCACCAGGGAGTTGCTGCTTTCCCTCCACTTGAATTGAAATTCTCCTGGAGCCCCTCCTGTTACAGACACCATGTTGTGAGAGCCCCCTGGCCTTGCGTGGAAATCTGTATGGGATCATCCTGATGTGGTTAAGTGGCTAATGGTGCAACTTGGTTTAACAGTAAGCACCTAGGAAGCCTTTTCAGAGCATGCCCAGTCCTGATTGCTGAAAGTCTGAATAGCCCTGCCATTTCCAAAGATACCTTCAAAATATCCAAAGACATTGACCTGTGTTAGAAGCCCTCACAGACCCTATCTGATTAAAGAGAGGGAAAAGTTTGTTTTTATTCACTTCACCAGGACCTGAATTGTGGCCTCCATGTTTCTTGGCCACATGGCTCAAAATTTTACTTGGGCCCCTAGATTATGTGGAGCAGGGGACAGGATGTTTTTGTGTGGGCAGCTGTTATTAAAAGTGCTACAGTGTTAAGCCAATTGTGTGACTTCCAGGTGGCAGAACTGTTCTTTCTTCCTTCAGATCCTTGTGTCAGCAATATTTCTTTCATGATAACATTTATTTATCAAAGTTTATGCTACTTTGACTTTTTATAAAATACCAGTGAAGATAAATGGATCGATTGACCCCAGGAGGAGTTTATTTATCCCTTTAGTCACACTTCAGTGGCAAAATCAATATCCTTCTGAAATATCTGATATTACAGCTGTGCCGGTAAATAGTGACATTCCTGAGCTCTGTGGAAGGGGAACTGAAATTTATTATCAACTTAGATTTTTTAGTACCTGTATTGATTTTCCTGGAGATGCTTGTGAATTTTTATTTATCTGTAGCTGAGCAAGTGACCTTTGTTTCCAAAAACTGCAGTTTAAACTTACCATGATGGTGGTAGGTGTGGTTGGAAGGACTGGTGTGTACTTGTAGAATGGGAGGTGAGAGAATGAAAAGAAAGAGGCATTTTGTTTTTCCAAGAAGTGGACTCATCTGTTTTCTTACATATTCAGCATTTTGCACTCTTTTTTGTATTGCCAAAAACCAGACACATCAAATCTGCAAGTGCTTATTAAAGACGTCTGTGTGCAGCCCTGTGGAGGAATGCTCTAGAGGAAATGGCTTTGCCCTGGTCTTGGTTTGAAGGTGAGGTTAGCACAAGCAGGAGTCCCAAGGAGGAGGAGAGCTGCATGCAGGAAGCAGGGAAAAGGCTGGGCTGCTGATGGAGCTGAGGATGAGGGAGAACATGCTCGCTCTGTCCGGGCCCTGAGCAGCCACAGGAGGCAAAGGTGGCCAACGCAAGAGCACTGCTCAACAGGGCCTTGGATTCAGGCCTGGAGGCAGTGGGATTTGTTTTGGAATTTTAAGCTGAGATGAAAATGTAGTATTGGAAAATGGGTTTGTTGGTAGGAGGAGAGCAGGGTAGGTAACCGGAAGAGGCTTCCCGAGGGAACGGGCTTGCTCAGGAGCTGGGTACAAAGGATGCGGGCCAGAGGTGACACTTAGCAGACCCAGCCTCATATAGGTTTGAAGGAGCACAGGTGAGATGATAAGACAGAATAAAGGTGCTTGGGGCAGCGAAGCAGGTGGTGAAAGAGAAGGCATCCAGGATCACTTATAGAAGTGCTCTTCCCGATGGTTAGCTTGTTCTCAAGGTTGCAATGACAGTTTCTCCTGTGGGATGTGGAGTGCTGTGATCAGTGTCTAGAGCAAATCTTGGGAGGGGGCCGGGCAAAAATGTGGATTGCAGCTGTGAGACTTCAGAAGTGGTCCCCACCCTCCCTGTGCCTTAGCATCCTTGTATCAGCGCGTCCTTTAGGACTGATTATTAAATGAGATGACACACTAAATCGCTTGGCACCATGCTGGGCACAGGGTAAGAGTGCAGTAAGAATGAAGTATTACATAGGGAAAAATGTTAACGCTCAGGAAAGCTGAAGCAGAGACAAAGATGGGTCTCTTCCATTCTGCATGTACTTTTCAAAACGGGCATGGAGGGGAAAAGCCACTTTTTTCATGATCCTCAAATAGTTACTTCATGAACTCAGTGGAAAGTACAGAGGGCTGGAAGCAGAGAGCCTGGAGACTTGTTGACCCAGCTTCTCAGATAAGGCCTGCAGTGTTCTTCAGCAGTTAATCATATGAGAGACATTAGTTGTTTCTTTATCAGTTCACAATGAATGTGTTTTCATTACACTGGCAGATCATTATTTTGCTTTATGATTCAGGGGCCCTTAAATGTGTGAAATTCATTTGCTATATATCATCGTCCTCCCATCCCCAAGGAAACATTTCAATTTAGTATTGACTGGCATTTGCTAAGCACATGTTTGTTACTCTCCTGGGCCAATGCAGGATATCAGGTGTGCATTTCACGCCTAAAGATGTCTCAGCAGAAAGGTGAGTCTCAGACGATGATAGCAGAAGGCAAGCAAATGAGGTCATAAGGAGTAGTAGAGTAAGCACACCAGAGATTGGAAGAAATTAGAACCATGCTCCAAAATCATCAACAAGGTCTACAGGAAGGGAGGCAGACCCAGCTCTGAAGAGGCCCAGCTACAAGTAGCCAGCTAGCTGCAGGAGAAGAGGATCCAGATGGGGCCTGAGCACCTATTTATTGGCTGATGGAGCAGGTACACCTGTCCAGAGAGACTGTAGGGATCAGTCCCAAGGGACCTCATTTCCAGTCTCTGCAACTCTACTTCATTCATAAGTTTCTTGTGGAAACCTTCTGGAATGACTTTCCAGGTGGAAGAAGTCAGGGGTTGTATTTTTTTAAAGACAAAGCAAATTAATACAACATGACTAAAAATTAAACTGCAAAATATACATGACTAAAATTCAATTTGTCATATATTTGTTGCTGAATTGAAAGTTCTGAAATATAATTTATTGGTCTTCATTGCCCTGAAATGGTGACTGTGTCAAAAGCTGGTCATATCTAATGGTGCTTATATAATGGTAACTTAGTTACATCCACCTTTCATTGATTTTATAATAAAGATGCTTCATGTACCTTTGGTAGGTAAAGTATGTGGCAGTTATTTAAGCCAAGCAGTCTTGAGGACTAAAACAATAAATAATAAAGTAATAAACCCTTACAATTTATAGGGTACACTTGAAAAACAGCTCATGTATTTCAGGGGAGCAAACTACTAAATAAGAATAGATTTTTGATAAGAAAAAAAAGGACCAAATGAAACATCTCAATGTAAATTTAGATTACATTGATTTGAATTTGCTTGAACTTGCTTCGCTTCAGATGGAAACTTCTGACATGTTCATGGGTGGAATTTTGTGCAAAAAGCACCAGGCCCTGACTCAGGGAAGTCCTCTGAGATTGAGAAATGCCTGCAGGGTGGCATTGCAGGCAAGTGGCTGCAGTGTGAGGGCGGGTCTCGGTGGGCTTTGTTTCTGGAATTTGGGGATCACAGTTGAGTACTTAGGTGGGGAAGCCTTGCTGGATGTGATGGTGCACACCTGGAATCCCAGTGACTCAGGAGGCTGAGGCAGGAGGATTGCAAGATCCCGGCCAGCATCAGCAATTTAGGGAGAACTTGTCTTAAAAGAAAAAAAAAAAGAAAGAAAGAAAAAGGGAAGGGGCTGGGAATGCAGCTCAGTGGTATAGCACCCCTGGTTTCATTCACTGCTATGACAAAAAGTAGGGATGAGGGAGGGGCAGCCTCAGGGGCCCTGGTATTGATGGGAAATTCCTCAACATCAACACTGAATGTATAGCTGATTCCATAGCATGCAGTTTCATATAAATTATGATAACACAAAAGTTCTGTTTATTATACAACCAACTTAGGCCTCAAGAGTGGTTTATTTAAAAATTTAAGGCAGACAGAGTTTTCTGTGGCCAGATAATTTCTCAATTGAGATTGAGAAGGAAAAAAATACAAAAGAAAACAAGATCGCCATTTTATAATTATTAGGAGTCGCTACTGAGAATATACAAATATAGCTTATGACTGATCAGTTCACAGTCAGTCGCTCCACCAAGCCTCTTCTGTGCCACTGTTTGTTTCATGATCAGGTACACAGTGCACAGCCTCAACCTTCACCATGGCATCAATGGGGTTTGGCACGCCAGGGTCAGAAGTCAAGCCTTATCAGGGTAAGGCCCCTCTCTCTGGCAAGCATGGTGGCCTCTTTATAAAGCTGACTTCAGAGAGTTGTGTGAATAGATGCAGTTCAGTACTGTACACGTGAAGGCCGTGATGTGTATTCCACAAGAATCTTTAGCACATGTGAATCTCAACATTTCATTTTTCTAAAATCAAAGGCATATTTCTACTGTGTGTTATTGGAATATGGTTCAACTTCAAAAACATGAACATTTTTCAGATTGATATTTAATTTTCTTCTCAAGACTGGGGAAACTTGGGAAACACTTTGCTGGTGGAATGGTAAGCAGGCATTGTCTTTCCAGAGTGCAGCATGGTAGTATCTCTAAATGTTTCATAACAGGAGCCCTTTGAACCTGCAGTTCCACCTCTGAGGACTTTTCTGGCAGAAGTAGCCACACAGGTGCACAAAGAACTTGTAATAAAGAAGAACTGCCAATGGTCCAAACACTTTCTAGCAGCAGAAGCTCTTCCAAGAGGAGAGAACATGTTGATGGCTGTTTGCCCACCACCAGGCTGGGGGTGATGTAAGGACTATTTTCCGTGCTACTGATCCCAGGACTTGCTCTTCCATGCCTGGAATGTCAGTGTGCATGTCAGGACCATAATGGCCTGTAGGAAGATTAGGAGAGGGAAGCAGGTCATGTTGAATAGCCACTGACTGAACAGGAAGCGGATGTTGGCACCTGTGCCCTGTTATCGCATTATTGTGACAGTCAAATATTATACCTGTGAGAACAGGCGTCTCTTCAAAGAGACACCCATAAATGATATAATTCGGAACTTACTGTTTGTAGAAATCTCCATTCCCACATTCTCCATTTGAGAATGTGTTGACTCCCACAATACCTTAGTTTTAAATTGTTCTAGACTAAGTTTTTGTAACATTCAGAATGTCAGCATCTGAAACATGGCAATGCAATGCTAGTCATACCTCATCCCCAAAGGAAATAAGAAATAGGTGATTTTAAATGCATTGGTAGTGTTACCAAGATAGGACTTAGTGGGGAGAGGGCAGCAACCATCCCCTTTAAACCTACCATGTTGAAAGGAATTGCAGAACAGAGAGGAAAAGGGCTTGATGAGAGTGATCCCAAACAATCTAAACCATGCAATTCAAATAATCACAGTATTAAATCAGCACAGGTATCAGCTTCTAAGATCCTTCAGCAAATCCTGAAAATAGAAGAGGAACATGATAGAATGGGTGCCAGCAGTTCTTTCCTATGCAAAAAAAAAAGTTTTATGGACCATGTGGTCACTATAGGAAACATTCAACTCTGCCAAGGTGAAAACATCTAAGTTGTTTGTGTTCCAATAAAACTTTATTCACATAAGCAAGTGGTGGGCCAGACTTGGCCCATAACTTACAGTGTGCTGCTATAGAAGACCAGTTAAAAGATTAGTTATCACTCTTTCAACTTCTTAATTGAAATTATGACAGATGTCAATGTTAATGGTACTGTGAGATATGGACAATAGTTTTATATTTATTTTTCTGACTCTGGGTGAGGAATATGACGTTGTTCTCAAACTTTAAAATAGTACCACATTTTGGAGGCACTGAATTAGTGGCCAGACCTGATCAGAGTGTTGTAGGTTCATAGTCATTTGAATCTAGGAACCAATACAAATACAAAACCTGTAGATTCCAAGCATCTGTAGGTATAAAATTTATTTGGTATCTTTTTTTCTTAAGTGGCAGTTTCTGTTATTGAATGGCAAGCTTTATGGCTATGGAATTTAACTTAAGAAAATTAAAGGCAGTTAAGAGTTCAAACCAATAACATAAACATTTCCTGAGCATTTAGCACTGGCCAGGCATCATTGTAAAGGTTTAGGTGTGATGGCAACAGCAGTGGTCGGAGGGAAGTGGCTATCCCTGTTTCATAGAGGAGGGAACTGAAGTCAGGTGAGCCACTCCAAAGTCGCTGAGATCCTGCAGTCTGCTCCAGAGCCTGTTCTCCAGAGCTTGCCTATGGTCCCTCTGTTTCCACTGAGCCTATAACCCGTGCATTCATCCTCTTATTGAAGTTCACCCTTTGGTTCTGAGAATACTGTCCATTTGCAAAGAGACCGGTATGTGTAGTAGAGAGAATGAGATACTTTAAAGGTCAGGGAACTTTCAGTCTGATCATAATTCAAGTCCTGCCATTCATAAGTAAGGAAGTACAGGGACTTGTGCAGGTAGCCAAGGAATGGTAACTTGGGTCTCCTGGTTGGTGCTCTGCACAGACATTCCAGAAATTTCAAGTGGAATCTGCTCTGCATGGGCACATTCTCAGCTCCTTGGAATGGGTGGAATCGTGGAGTCCACACTGTAGCACAGAATGCTGGCAGCAGGCCCTGGGGCCAACTTGGCAGGAGGACCTCTCTAGTGCCTCCCAGCCTGGCGTCCTGGGAGTGGAATGTGAGTGGAGGGCCTGGGCTTTGGAAGACCACAGAGGCAGGCAGGCCTTTCTGGACCTGCACTGCAGTAGGTCTGCTTCTTTTGGAGGCCCCACTCTGTCCTATCCAATAGGTTTAAATAATACCCACATCCCACATTAAGTACGGTTTTTTAAAAAAGCTTAGAAACTTTCCAGAAGACTCAGAGTTTTGTTTTTGGAATCTTTTGACTATGAGTAATTCGTTTAATTTACTGTAGATTTAGTGTAATCATCAGGCAAATGCAAGAATTCTTGGAAAGTTAAAATAAATCTAAGCCACTTATTATTTTCAAGTGTAATGAATTTTTAAGTGGATACTAACTTATAATAATTAATTTAAAAGATGACCTAATGTGTTTCTTAAGCCTTTGACTAACCACTTATTAATTTT
Organism: Aplodontia rufa; assembly: GCA_004027875.1. NCBI lineage: Eukaryota > Metazoa > Chordata > Mammalia > Rodentia > Aplodontiidae > Aplodontia > Aplodontia rufa. The sequence goes on along the minus strand of PVKS010007962.1, from coordinate 23,858 downwards.
GACATTATAGCTTCCTCTTTTTATTTTGGAGCCATAGTTTTTTCCTTCCTCTGGTCTCAGACATTGGTATGGGACCTTCAAAAGCTGGTAGACCGTAAACCCAGTCCCTAAGAAGCAGAGTGATCGTGGACCTGGATACTGCCCTGGCTCTACCACCATTTTCTTTCTTTCTTTCTTTCTTTCTTTCTTTCTTTCTTTCTTTCTTTCTTTCTTTCTTTCTTTCTTTCTTTTCTTCCTTCCTTCCTTCCTTTCTTTCTTTCTTTCTTTCAAGAGGGACGGTGAGAGAGGGAGAGAGTCAGTGAGGGAGAGAGAGAAAAAGAGAAAAAATCAATTTTATTTAGTTTGTCACGTGGCTTTCGTTGCTCCAACACTTTGTTGTATATGTAGTACTAGGGTTCGAACCCCTGTCCTCATGCATGCCAGGCAAGCACTGTAACCACTGAGCCACTGCTCCAGCCCCTCTACCATCTTAAAATGGGAGTAATGTCCTAACCCCAGGGAGCTTGTGGAGCTTCTCTTGATATTGGGTACAGGATCCATCTATAGCTGTCCTCCCTATGTGACAAGGACCAGGGAAAGGAGTCCTGCTGCTGCTTTGCTATAGGCTCGGACACTCCGCTGCTCCTTCCCTCCTGTACCAATCATCTCTTCTTCCTGTATTTCCATGTTTTGGCATCTGGGGGCCAGGCCGACCTGGAGAATAGAGGATTCCTAGAGACAGCAAGTGACTGTCTGCTTTGCTGAGCACAGCATTTCATATGCAGACCACCCAGTCCAGACCACCTCCTCCAGACCCCTACCTGCTGCCCTACTCTTTGCAGGCAGGTACTAGACTACTGGAGATACCTGTGTGTCCTAACCCCCCTGCAATAATTCCAACTAGCCTATCCTCAGCCTCCCTACCCTGCTGTATCCCTTTATCCCCCCGTGGGAAACACAGTGTTCCCCTGTTTTCTCTGCCTTCTGACAACTCCAGTGCTTCCCTGTATGCTATCCAGCCCCAATGTGACTTGTTTCCTCTGTGGAACTGAGAGTAACAAACCCTTCAAAGGCAGTCAGTTCTCTGCTGATCTGTTGCCTTAACAGAAATACACTTTAAAACACCTCTCCATCTCTTAGTTTGGCTGTCAGAAAGACACCCGCTCTAGGGAAGGCAGGCCCCATGAGCGAGGAAATAACCCGTGGCCTCTTTGGCTCCTGGGGATGGATGTGGGGAAGATCCAGCTGGCAGGGCCCTGGTTCTGCACCTGGTGGCTAGGGGCATGCTGAGGTCACTTCTACCCAGACAGAATTGGAGCACACCAAAGGCTGTTCTGCGGACCCCCTGCTGTTTGAAGGACAGCAGAGCAGGGGAGCAGCGTGTGCAATGCATCTTGAGAACAGGGTATTTGTAGGAAAGGGTGAACTCACAGAAGCACCCGCCTCCTCCCTCCAGTCCAGGGCTGCTGCCCACTCTAGCCTGGGAACATTTGGTTTGTCTGGTTGGGCCATGCTAGACAGGGCTTGTTTTGTTTTTGTCTAAATTAAAAATGAGACCATCACACAGAATATCTTAATCAGTTGTTTAAAAAGTCTGTGTTGTTTCTTCTGATTTCTTCCTGTGCATTCTTTATTGTATTTCTGGAGTTTTTTTTCTATTTTTATTAGTGATTTTTTTTTCCAAAGAGAGAAGTACAATGAGAGGGAGGGAGAGAGAGAGAGAGAGAGAGAGACAGACAGACAAAGAGAATCAATGTTTATTGAGCTTTCCACATAGCCCTCATTGCTCTGACACTTAGTTGTGTATGTGGGTGCTGGGGTTTGAACCCGTGTACTTGCTCATGCCAGGCAAGTGCCATAACCGCTGAGCCACCACTCCAGCCCCTAGTGATTTGTAATTATATAGAATAATGAGTTTTATTTTCAGTTGAAAACATCAAAAATAAATTATTAAAAGCAAAGCATTTGAGTGTACAGTCTCCCTCAGGACCTGCAAGGGATTGATTTCTAGGATTCTCTTTCCCCCAGGATACTAAAATCCATGAATGGTCAAGTCTATTATATAAAACTGGATAGTATTGGCACAGAACTCACAGTCTCCCTATACCTTAAATCATCTCTAAATGACATGTAATGCCTAACAGTATGAATGCTATGCAAACAGTTGTTATAATTTTATTATTTAGGGAAAACAAGAAAGACCAGCTATATGTTCAGTGCAAACACAATTGTTTTCCCAATATTTTCAGTCCCTGGTTGGTTGAATCTGTATATGCAGAGGGCCAGCTGTAGAAACTTAGGAAAACCCTGAACCCTAACAGTGAATGCTGTCCATCGCTAAACTGTGTAAGAATCACAGCCCCTCACCTGTCCTCACACTTGCCTCTCCACTGCCTGCTTATGTGGAAGGGGGCACCTGTGACTTTCCCGGATGGACACAGAACACGGGGGAGGGTGATGAGCCGATGTCCTGTGACCACTCTTACTGTGCATGCCACATGTGAGCCATGCTAACAAGAATATCTGGGGGCGGCCGGGGGAGAGTGCAGTAGGGACCAAAGACCAAACAAAAAAGCGCAACTCTTGCAGGCACTTTGCCTGGTAGGAGCAGATTTACCATGAAATTAATCAAGATTAAATTCCAGGGCTCCTGAGTTATGAGGTTTGCTTAATGACCCTATATGTAGTTTGCTTTTTTTTTTTTTTAAAGAAAAAAATAGCTATATAGCCTGTAAGAGCCAAGAAAGCCTAACTCTGCCCCTGGGGAAGGGTTCTGTGTCATGTGATGTTTTTATTCCTTTACTATAAATCTGTCACAGTGAGCACACATGTTGAGAAGACATGTGTCCGCATCCTTCAGAAATGGTGACACTGGCACCTCCACTCACCAACAGATTTCGGATCTTTTATCTGTAACATCTTGGAGGACTCATGTTGAAACCTTTTGTTTTTCTTTACAAGATGCAGATTTGTTAGAAATCTGTTTGGAATACAAGAAAAATAACTGATAAGTCAACACTTTTGTTTGTAGGCAACATGTCAGTTCCACTTCTAGTTTTAAGGCTAAAAATGAATTTTTAAAGGTTCAAAGCATGCAGCTACATCATTATTTTTATGATAGTTGAATTCTTCCATTTACCATCTGAAACCAGTGGAGATCGACAGTTCAGTTTTCTTACTTTAATGATGTTCACCTCATTGAAAATGAAGATTCTGGAGGATAAAAAATGGGGCTGTGACCGCTATTGATTAAGTGTCTTGTTGGCTTCATTGTTCAGCCCTCATTGGCCTCTTGGGCAGAAGGAGGCCCAAGAATAACACTGCTGACATTTCCTTGAAAGATGCAATGCTTTCACAAAGGCAGCTGCATGCTTAAAAAAAAAAAAAAAAGGTACAGTTTTCATGTACACGGTTCAGTCTTTTCAGAAGCAGGAGTGATTGATTAAATGCATAAAGGAGGAAGACTTCTCAGAGTTACAGAGGGTTAAGTGGCCGTCTCAAAGACTCCAGAGTAGAAGTCATTGTACAATGGTGATTTGCACACACTGTACCACTCAGGATTTTAAAAGAGAAACTGATGAAGTAAGGAGAAAATAGAGGAGAGGATAATGTACTCACCTTTGGTGCTAGAGTAATCAGAACATTTGATTTAATAAACATTTCTAGTTTTGTATCTATGAAATCTGGAGCTCGTATTAAATGTAGCTTTGAAATATGATATAAAAAGTGAAATGTGGTTTGGTTTCCTTTTTTTCTCTACATTTTTCATTGGTGCATTATCACTGTGCATATTGATGGTAATTGTTGCATATTTGTATATGCATGCAATATAGCAATTCAATTTGGCCAATATCACTCCCCCAGCAGTTCCCCTCCTCCCCTGCTCCTCTTTCCTCTACTGATTTCCCTTTGATTTTTAGCAGTTTCACCCCCACTTTTGTTTTCCTTTTTCCTCTCTAATATGACCCTTAACCTGAGTTTGAGTTATTTTGCTTAACATGAAGGTCTCTAGCTCCATCCATTGTCCTGCAAATGCCATAATTTCATTTTTCTTTATGGCTGAATAAAAAAAAAAAATATATATATATATATATCTCCATTCATCTGTTGATGGACTCCTGGGCTTATCCTGAGTTTGGCTGTTGTGAATTGTGCTTCTATAAACATGGGTATGCAGGTCTCACTGCAGTAAGACGACTTTAACTCTCCAGGGTAAATACAGAGAAGTGGTATAGCTGGGTCACATAGTGGTTCCACGCATAGTCTTTTGAGGATGAAATGCTATTTTTAAATGGCAAAGTTAAAGCATTATACATGTGCTAAAGCTTCTGTTTAACTGACAGTTTTTATTCACATGAAATTAGTGTAATTTGGTCCTCGATGTCTGTTCTTTACAGATGAACTCTCTTTAATTTATCCGATGCTTCCATCATCTGTGCTCTCTCTTTGTTCTCAAATTACAGTGAAGATTTATAAGATCTTATTTTTAGAGTATGCTTCCCATTCTATATTTTATTGGGAATATGTGTTTTCATCCCTTGCTTTGCAATTGTCTGAAGTTGTGAATATCAGCTTCATCACTGAGACGCGTGCTGCTGCAGAGTTTTGACTCCGTATGACAGTATTTGTGAGACACCTTGCTGGTTTGGTTCCTAAATGATAAGTGCTGGGAGCTAGCTCTCGGAATCCTGTGTGTTATGGATGTGTGGCGCAGCGTGAGGGCAGCCTGTTCGGAGACAGAGCCCCGGAGGGAAGCCCCGGTCCTCCCCTTGCAACTGGGTCACCGGACAAGTCACTTACATCACTGAGTTTACTCTCCAGTGAACATCAAGTTGTCATAGCTGTCTCATGAGGAGGTGATAAAGGATTAAACCAATCAAGATGGAAGAGCTTAGCACAGTGCCTGTACAGGAAGAACTCAATAACTGCTAATGGTTAGAATAGCCTAATTAAGTGCGTCAGTAATAGAAACAAGTATTGATTCAAGGCTTACTATATTCCAGATAATGTATTAATACCTGGAAGATACATGTGCATGTATATGTGTACACACACATATATATACACATGTGCATGCATATACATACATATATAACACATATACACATAAAACATGTATACACATAATACATAATGTGTGTATAATATTGTAAATATAAAATATATGAGTGTGTTTATACACATATATTTTATATTTTCAATATACATATATGTATATATAAAATCTCCTGACATTGAAGAACTCATATTTTTGGTAAGGGCACATATATATTTAAGTGATAATTACAATACAGTGTGGTAACCACATTCCTAGGAATACATGCCTTCATATTTTGCAAACCAGGATGATGTGTTGCTTCTTCTACAAATCAGTCTCAGTGGGACTGAAGTGGTGGCTCAGCAGTTACAGCACTTGCCTGGCATGTGCCAGGACATGGATTCAAACCCCAGGACCACATACACAATGAAGTGTCAGGGCAATGAATCCACGTGAAAAACTAAATAAAAAAAATCAATTCTTTCTCTCTCACTGACCCTCTCTTTAAAAAAGAAAAAAAAATCAGTCTCAATAAGCCAAGAAGATTCTAAATTAACAAGCACAGTACTACTAATATTGTTATTGAAAAGGCTCAGGGTCCTAGGATTCATTATCTTTCTCACCTCTGGATGATTCTAAAAACCATGAGGTTCTCCCCACACTGCAGTGTGTTTCTGAAAAGAAGCAGGAAGAAAAGAGCATACGTTAGGTCCTCCGCATTTGGGGAGGGTTCTCTGATCAGGCTGTGTTTGCTAGTTGCTAGTTGCTTTAGACCTCTCCCATTGTGCTTCTAGAAATTGAAGCTAAATTGAACGTGACAGAAAGGTTCAGGAGAGCCGATTAGCTCCGCTCTCTTCGGTCAGCACACCTGCTGCTTTGGAGAACCCCACATCCTGACAGAGGGCAGAACCATTTCTGTTTCAGATACAGACTGATGGTGCGGGTAAAACTGTGTCTCTCAGCCATGCAATAGGGAAAGCTAAGAGATAAGTGGAGAAATTTTAAAAATCAAGAGCAGTGGGAAATTTAATCATGGTAAATGCATTTCTTATAGCACTAGGTACATGTCAAAGCTGAAATATTTCCAAGAGTTTTCCTAAACTGAAGTATTTTTTTAAAGAATAAAACTTTTAAGGAAGTATCCCAACTCTTAATGTAGCACGCATTTTTCATAAGTACTGTTGCTCTTTTGCTAATCTACAAATTGGGCGAGAATGGAATTCCTTCTAGGGCAGTCATTCTGATGTAATATATGTCTGCCTTATCGTCACTGATTTTTTTCAGTCTGGTTAATAAATTTTCTTCCGTGAAGCATGCACAGTATACAGTCCCTATTTCAATGGCTTTCATCCAATGGACTTGAAGATAAAATACTCCAAATGACAATTAGGGATCCTCCTGACAGAAAACATGCATCTTATGCATTTTTCTAGCAGGGAAGGGAGGCAGCAGTAAACTGGGATGTCTTTAACTATACTCCAAGGCCTGAAATCATGGAAATGAGTCCCCTGGCCATAGGAGGCTCTCTGACCTTGCATGAACCTCCTCGGTTGAAAACAAAACTTGTAATGGTGTAAATTTTATATCCGTGTATAAGATTTTATTGTTATTATTTTAAAGAGAGGGACAGTGAGAGAGAGAGAAAAAACTATATTTAGTTTTTCATTGCTTTGACACGTCATTTTGTATGTGGTGCTGGGGTTTGAACTGGTGTCCTCATGCATGCCAGGCAAACGCCACAACTGCTGAGCCACTGCTCCAGCCCCAAATTTCATTATTTTTTTTTTAAAGAGAGAGAATGAGAAAAATAATCAATTTTATTTATTTTTTCATCTGGGGTTTTTTTTTTAACAGTTGTGTATGTGGTGCTGGAGTTTGAACCTGGGTCCTCACACATGCCAGGCAACCCAATGTATAAGGTTTAATATACCCATCAGCAACTTAGGGCCTCCACTGTAGAGAGAAAGGATTCGTCAGCAAGTCCTGGCCAAGGATAAGGTAAATAATGCTCTATCAGATCTGAACTATGTGTGTAGAAGGTAATCTTCAGACCTACTGAGCCTGAGACCAGAACTCTCCTTGGCGGGGGGTGGGGGTGGGGGGTGGGGGTACTTTTTTTTAGTAGGAGAGATACTGTTTAACTCAACAAAGTGAGAACAGGGTTGTAAATCAGGCAGAGGGGCACAAGAGGTATAGTTAAAGGAGAATTCCAGTTATTTTGGAGATTCAGTTCAGGGCTTATTTCTCCTTCTCCTGGTCAATCATTAAGATTGGGTCAGAGTGATGGCTCAGTGGTAGAGCACTTGCCTGGCATGTGTAAGGACCCAGGTTTGAGCCCCAGCAGCTCATACACATCTAAGTGTTAGAAAAGCTAAAATCAGATAACAAATAACTAGAACCGATTCTCGTTCTCTCTCTCTTGTAAAAAAAAAAAAATCTATGGCTTATAGAGAGCCAATAAATAGCCAGATATAAAACTTAAAAAAATAAAAGGAGTTCAACTGGATCAATAAACTACTAGGATCCTGACATATCTAACAAGGAAAGAAACTAAACTAATTGATAACAGGTAAGCCCTCCTTGACTGTGAGTAGCAAGTCAGGGTAGGCGGAGATGGCCTACTCTAGGATAGATTCCATAGCCAACCCTGTAAGTATGATTTGCCACCAAACTGAAGTCGGTCCTTCAACTATAGCTCCTTCCTACTGCCCAGGGAAGGGTTGCATTTCTCTCCCAATCAGGAGTATGATGCAGTGAATGAACTGGTCCACCATAGGCAAGCCTGTGGTGATCCCAGAAAAGGGCTCCAAAGCATTCAGTGTCTTGTGCTACTTCCATAACTTAGAGGGGCTCCGGATGGAATTGTGAGGGCTTAGAAGACCCTGTGCCCTCTTGTGAAACTCTCAGCCCTGAAACTGAGAAATTGCTGGGCACAAACATAGGTTTAGCATAACCCTTAGTGTCAGGCTTCCTCAACTGCAGGTAGGAACATGGAAAGAATTTGGGTGGAGGGATGTGGTTCAGTGGTACAGTGCTCACCTAGCATTCGTGAGGCCCTGAGTTCCACACCCAGCGCTGCAAAAGAAGGAAGGAAGGGAGGGAGGAAAGGAAAAGGAATTTTTAAATGATGAAATTATTGTTTACTGTGTGCACGACATTAAGCTATATGAAGAGTATATGCATGAGAACACTGGACACAAGTGCCATCCTGCCAAGGAGATGTTGGTAAGACTTCAAGCGAAATATTCATAGCTCAGCAGGACAGGAGGGAGTAAGTATCAAATAAGAGAGCATACATGGGGCTGGAGCCGAGGCTTGGTGGTTACTGCACTTGCCTGGCACACGCAAGAACACGGATTCCAACCCCAGCACCACGTACCCAACAAAGTGTCAGAGCAACAAAAGCCACAAGAAAAACGAAAGCCACAAGAAAAACTAAAGTCAATTCTCTCTTTCTCTCTCTTAAAAAAAAAAAAAGAGTATAGATGTTGGGTTTTGAGAGAAAAACCTTATATGTGAGGGAAGGTTTAAGCAGACTTTGAAAGAAATAATTTCTTTGGTTTTATATTTCATTTTCAGTTAATGCACACCATGCATACTTACAGGGTCAGGGTCTTGTGTCGTGTTTTGATAAATGTGCAATGATCAAATTATGACAGGGAATATTTCCATCAGCTCAAGCATTTATCATTTGTGGTGATGAAAACATTTAAAATCCACAGGAAGAGTCTGAGTCACAAGTTGAGAGACATCACAGATTGGACGGATGAGCAGATTCTCCCAGCAGGGACACTCCTAACCTGTTCAGAAGGAAGCACCCAGAGGAGCCAGGCAGGAAAGCGTAGAGTCAGGCCGCGCTTCACTCTTTGGGCTGAATATTTTTTCTCTAGGTGATGGGGAGCATTAATAATTGGTCAGCGTGGAGAACAAAATGGTGAAAGTTATGTTTTAAGATTAACCTAGTAGTAGAAGGTACTTGTGCTTGGAAGGGGCTGGCAGTTAGCAAGAGAGTCATTTCTGGCTAAAAAAAAATTTGGTGATACAATGCATTATTCTAGTGAATACCGGGGTGGAGGGAAGGACTGGGTGGGAGGAGGGTGAGCGGGGCAAAGAGAGTCAACCCAGCAGCTCTGCACCTGCTGGGCCTCCTCCTGGAGTCGGCTTATGTGGTCTTCTTGGTAAAAGCTGTGGTACAGTGTAGACAGGTATTGAGTTAAGTAAGCCTCTGACTGGAAATCCAATCAACAAGTGAATAAGCACAGCGACTCTAGTTAATGATAACCTAAAGTATATTCAAAATTGCCAAGAGCAGATTTTAAGTGTTCACACACACTCATGAAGAATCATATGCATGCAATGTGGTAGAGACATTAGCTTTATCTCATCATCCCGTAATGCGTATGTATATCAAAGCAACACCTTGACATCCTATCAGTACATATGATTATTATTTTTATAATAATAAACATGATATCTATGCCTATCGCAAAATTAATATTGCATAATATGAGGCAACATTTGTCCGCTACAAAAAAAAATCTTTACTTTTTCATTTGACCTACTGAATCAATGTACATGATCAGTGTCCTGTGGTTACTTTGTGAAATAATCAAGCTGAGTTGTTCTATGTCTCCAGGACCCACAAGGGCCTTGCAATGAAGAATAAAGTCCCAACCATTTTTAATTTGATACAATCTTGTGAACAGTGATGCTGCCTTCCCTCCTGAAATTTGTAATAATAATTTCACCTAGCCTGGTTCTTACCATCACGTCTTCCTGAAGCTGGGTTTTTCGTTCCTTCCCCACTTGGCATAAGTCTCTCTGTTGAAGTCAGATTTAGGATGTTTCCATAGAGAAGGGAAAACAAGCCACCCCGAGGGCAAAACCAGGGAGCGGATGGAGGAAAGAGAGTGTTATTTTCCTTCTCTACGTGAAATCACGGTTTGCTGAGAGAGAGAGACAGACAGAGAGAGAGACCTTTGAGAAATGCGGTAGTTCTCTTCCAAATGAAACTGAAGGGTCACTCCAAAGATTAATGATTCTGAGATGCTGATTCAGAAGAGAATCATTTTTAAAGTCTGAGATTTATTCTGAGCCAGAGGATTCTGAGTTCAGCTGGGGGCTAATGAAGCATGTATTTTATGTTGTCACGTTCTTAGTGACACTGTCAGTCATTTAACACAAGGCCCGTTTACCTGGAATTTCAGATCTGGTTAAAAGTCTATACATTCGAACTGTGAGATCTTTCTTCATTGGGAGTTTTCTCAGAAAACCTTTAGGGGGTAGCTTATTTCTTTTATACTTGAAAGGTTTTATGTGTGAGCATTCTGTGTTTTTATGAAGATACCCACACTGGTGTGAATTCCTATTAATTATTAACGTATTGCAAAGATTAAGATGCACATCTTTCACAGTGGGGCCCTTCTCCTTGCCTGGATTATATCTTGTTTTTCCTGCCTGGGGTCAAATAGAAAACAATTTATTGATATCTTAACATGTACTCTTCCCAGCTTCCAGATGAGGCTTCGATGCTACTTTAAATTATGTCTCTTGTTGTTGAACACTTCTTAAGAGTTAAGTGTCTGTCTAGAATAAGGCCTTCTTTTCCTTTGTCAGAGGTAATGTTCACTTCGTCATTTAAACCACATCCTGCCCCATCATCTTGTCCCCTTGTCACCAGTACATCTCAAAGGCCCCTCTGATATGTGGCGTTGGCTTCTCCCTCACCAATTAGTGTTGTTCCTACATCATAAACCAGTGAACGTGCCCATCCAAACATGCATCAACAGGAAAATTGACAGGGAGAAGTGAAGTGGCCGTGCGTAGGCTCTGGCTACATTTTCTTCATGTGGCCAACTATCCCAGTGACAGTCTTGAGCCCTGCATTGAATTTAGCATGGTCATGTTAATGAGAATGTTCTCCATTAAAAATAGCCAAGTAAATAAATTAGAAGCAGCTGTTGCAGACTTTCCAATGAGCTCTCCTTTGTCAGGTTGCACCCTTTCTAGAGGGATGTCCCTTATCTGGAGGTGGGCCACGGCAGGGCACTGCCCAAGAGAGTGGGCGCTTCTGCGGTGCAGCCATCTGTAAGAGCTGGACACACTGGGAGGATTTGCCTCAAGCCAGGCTGGTCTGCAGCCCTGGCCAGAACCCAGGCTTCCCTGCTGTGCTGCTCACTGGGTGGCTTCTTTCACAGCTGGATGCCTTCAGGCCTCCCTCAGGGCTATTTCTGCAACATTTCGACCTCATAAAAATATAGTGTCTTTAGAATGCCTGGATTGGTTAATGATAATTTATTCTGCAGATTGGGGCTTTAGAAACCCCCCTTGCACAGATTAATGGCTGTTCCCTGGACATCAGGCAAACCTCAACAGTGCAGTTATTTGTCTCTTCATTTTATATACGTTCACCCGCACAGAGCTAGGAGCTGGAGAGACACATGGGTGAGCAGAGCTCGCACATAAACAGGGACAGCGGAAGAATGCAAAGGATGATTTATAGGTTGCAGTAAGAGAGGGTGGGGAGAGTGAGAGAGAGAGCATGCACACAAGAGGCAAATGAGGACCAATCATGCCAAAATGAGACATGATTTGCTGCTATTTTCCTTCCCCAGTGTGTTTTTGCTGGGTGCCTCCCTGGTGGAGCAGTTCAGTCACTCTGTTGTGTGTGCTCATGCATAAATTCAGGTCAAGTGCAAAACCCTGATTTCTCTATTCATCATAGGAACGGGTAATGTTCTTATCAATACATAACAAGAAATCGCAACTAATTTGTCTCATGACCTTATTCTTGTATCATTAATGGTTGAAATGATGTTTGCTTAGCCATTAATGCATTCAGTTCAGTAAACTAAAGCTGTTTGAAATTTTCACTAATCCTTTCCATTGAGGGTTTCCCTGGACCCAATCACTTCTGAATAAAACAGAAAAAGCAAATGCATGTACAGGTTTCCACAATTTTTTTTTTCCAGGATCAGACATAATCCTGGCACACCATTCCAAAATGAGATTTCTTTCTTCTTTCTTTTTATTTTTTACTTGTAAAATATCACTGGTCCTTGGTACTGGAAAAGGAATACACTGTTTACTAAGAAATATGGACTGCATGAACTTACCCCATAAAGTGTTCAAGTACTGAGAGCTTTTTTTTTTTAAATGAAAAAATGAACCAATACATAAAAGTAGAAAAAATGGTTTAACACCTAGCTTTTTTTTTTTTTTTGAAAAAATGCTTTTCGAATGAATCCATCTTTGCTATTTAATTTACATTTTGAGGGCTCATTAGGATGATGAATGACGCAGCTGGAGAATAAAACATACTTCCTGAACAAAAGACGATCTCGGTAGCCTAATAACATTTTATGCCAGCACTTACATTTGTCAGAAGTAGATGCTATTTATCCCTATGATTATTTAAAAATCATTTTTATTGTCCTTTGTGCTGTGTCCTCTTATGGGAATTTTAATTCAGAGTTTGACACCTACTTATTAACTTCCATGAAGTATGGAGTACAAAGGCCTAGACTGCCTAGACTCTATAAAGAATTCTAAACAGCCATGTTTATATTGCCTGGAGCTGTACACAAATTAGCTCAGTTTGGATTTATTTCGATCAGAAATAGAAAGCCTGTTGGAGGATCGCATCACCTCTGCTTCCGAGAAGCCTGTGTTCTGTCTGCCTCCCTCTGAAGCAAGTGAGACTTGCGGAGTAGACAGAAGGGGAGTTTTCCTAATTATGATGGAGCCCTTATGCATAAATACATTACTTCCATTTCCTTTGCCTCCTCCAACTGCTCTTCCCAAACAGCACTCTGTCATCTGTCACTGCATGCTGATGCCCATCCTTTCTCTTCTCTGATCTCCTCGCCCGGCCCACATTTCCACTCCCACACCCCCACTCGGATTCCAGATTGCTTCTTCCTGAGCCATCTGTCTCCCTGGCTGTGTATTTTCCGAGCTACTCAGTGGGCTACATTTTTTTTCCCAGGGTGGGCAGCACTCTTTTGAGATGGAGTGAGAGTCCCATATGCATGATGAGATGCAGACGAGGAGTCCTGGAGCCAGGGGTTCTCCATGTGGCACTGCAGAAGAGCCAGCCCATGTGGCCCCGGGGAGCAGCCATGGTGTCACTTTGCACTTCCTATGGGCTCTTTTCAAACCTCCCTTTCTACCCCCTACCTCACAACACTGACTGATTTCACTTGTGACTCACCCTAGAGATTTTATGAAAGGACATGTGTCTATTTGGCCCTCCCTGGGAGGAAAAGCAGCCCTGGTGCTGAGTCAAAGGCCTGGGGGTGAGTCATGTCCATGGAGATGTCTTGACAAGTCCCGGAGCACTGGGGGTGCTTCTAGGGTATGGGACACAAAATTGGACACACATTTAATCAGTATCCCACTGCTCATTCCAACTCAAACCTGCTGGCTTCAGGTGATCCTAGGTGGGTTTTTAAATTTTTTTATTTTTTAGCAGACTGGAAATAAAACAACCATTCACAAAAATTCAAAGATGAATTCTTGGAGAGCAAAATCCTAGTACTCATTTTAAATCTCTCTTATCATATGATCTTTGCAGCTAATCCCCAGATCAATATTCTGCAGGGAATGGAGCTTTGAGTTATTGGCCTGGCTTCATTAGCAATTGAATGACTATCCAACTGTCCTATCACTTTCATTGTTATTTTAGAGGATATTAATAAGTGATATATTTCTGTTTGGTCCTTAACTACTTTTATATTTTAAAGAAAGATACCGTGATAATGGATGTTAGCTCATACCTATTAAAAGAATATATAGCTACTTTATCTCTTCCATGAATGCTAATAATAATCAAAAAGAACATGAAAACTTAAGAAGGAGGTAAAACCATTAAGATCAGGGTTTCTCTACTCAATGAGGAACATGGATATGGTCCCTGGGCACTTTGACAAGACCTAATGGCTTGCAAAACTGAGATGTTTGAAATGATAACCAATTTCTTTGTTGCCTTTGACAAAATACCCAAGAGTAGAAAGACCAGTTGTTCATGCCTAGTTGACCTGAATTAAACTCTCCAAAAGCTCAAAATTACCTTGACAAGGTACCTCTCACCCTTCTGTCCACAAGTTAAGAGAGAAATCCCACAAAGTATGCTTGCTGAATACACTTCAAGGAAATGAATGAAAAACTAATACCTACTCTGCAGTTCTTATGTAGTGCTTTATTAATGTTATTAATATTGTTGCTGTACACATTTATGGAGCCACTAGGAAGTTGATGAGCAGAGCCCAGAAGATATAAACATGGTCCCTGTTCACAGCCTGTATTTAAATAAGCTGGAAGATGAATGGCATAGACATGAAGGTTCAGGGAAGGAAATGATTTCGAGAAAGGAATTCCATGAATCTGCAGAACTCATTTTAGGCTGCAAAGGGACATCATAGGCTTTGTTTTTTTTTTTTTCAAAAGCATGAATAATAGGTACCTTTGTTAAAGAGCACAATCTGGAAAACAGTTTGAGAACTGCATGCTTTATGTCTCCATCACCACGACCAGCTCTGGAACGTGTTTCACCCCCATGCATTACCACTTCATTGCTTCTTCCCAGCAGATTCCTGGCCTACTCTGCCAGGTATAGGCAAGTTATAGGCATATAGAAAACCTGGTATCTTTGCTCTGAAGTGGCCTAATTTTGTTGCCTGGAGGTTGTCCAGTTTTCTTTGCTTTTGTCCTTGTTTAATTCAGATGACATCGTGTGCCACATAACCACATTTCGGTCTTCAAAGAACCATTTTGGTCAGTGGTGGTCCCATTAGGTTATAATGGGACCGAGTGATCCTGTTGCCATTGATACTGCAGCTGCCATGATGCAGCATAGCTCACTTCTCCTGTGTTGGTAGTGACACTAGGGTAAACAAACCTACTGTGCCACCAGTCAAAGTGTGGCACACATGATTTTATACAGTAATAATGATGCATTTGCTGCACTGTACCTGTGACTTTACAGTTCATCATACATGGTAATAATGATGCGTTTGCTGCACTGTACCCGTGACTTTATACAGTACATCATACATGGTAATAATGATGCGTTTGCTGCACTGTACCCGTGACTATACAGTACATCATACATGGCAATAATGATGCGTTTGCTGCACTGTACCCGTGACACTGTACTTTTTATCATTATTTTAGAGTAGATGCCCTCTAATTATTTTAATAGTTTTTTGTAAAATGGCATGCTGTGTTACACCAGCAGCAGCCTCAGACATCTCATTTTGATTTCATCTTGAGCCATATCAGGTGATAGGCCTGTCCCATCTGGATTTGTGAAAGTTCACGCTATGGTGTTTGTACAATTATGAAATCACCTAAGGATGAGATGCATTTCTCAGAATTTTCCTTCATTAAACATGACATGCCTCTATTGAAAGATAGCCCATGATGTGAAGAATCAAGGCATATAATATAAAAAAGGATTATTGTTGGGTGCAGTGGCACGCACCTGTAATCCCAGTAGTTTGGGAGGCTGAGGCAGGAGGATCACAAGTTTAAGGCCAGCCTCAGCAACTAAATGAGACCCTGTCTCAGAAATGAAAAAGGCTGGGGCTGCAGCTCAGTGGTTAAACCCCCTTGGGTTTAATTCCTGGTACAAAAAAAAAAAGCATTATTGTTTAAATCTATGTATGAAGCTTATGGAACAGTGTGCTCTAACTTAAGAATTCTAAAACAGGTTTTGCTGGTCTGCATTGGGAACCACCTACCCACACTCCTTTTCCCTGGGAGACTTCACGTTTCCACGTCAGAGCTGAGTGATAGTTTTTCCAAGTGCTTGACGTGTCTTACCAGTTTCTAGGTTTATACTTATCCTCCGTTGTTTTATTTTATTCATTTCCACAGAAGCTACTCCCAGGAAGCAAGAGAATTAGAAATAATTCAGGTCAGTATCTACTGACAGAGCCTCAGGATATTTTTTCCCCTCAGTTTTTACTAAAATCTGCTTGTAAAGTAGCACATTAAAGGGGAAAAAAAATCATGAGACTTCACATTAACTTAAAAGGCCCCGAGTGTTTAAAATCTATCATGAAGAGTTAAAAATGCTTTTAGTATGTCCCAGTAAGTAAGCAACTATAGGCTGGGACTTTCCCCTGACTTTAAAGTATATATATTTTTTAAAAATCTTATTAAATAGGATCACACAGGGAAAAGCATTCTTTAGTAAGAACTATTTCTCCAAAAGTTATAATTTAGTCTCCTAAAAAATTCAACCTTAAGAATTTTGCTCCAAGGTCAAATTGTCATGCCTTGATTTTTCTTCTCAACTTCAGCAAAATTCATGATTGACCTGGAGGACATTGATGTAAAGTTACAAAAATTTCCCCCTCTTGTTTCTTGTTTTGTCCTGCTTTCTGCTTACCACAAAATCGTGTTTTATTGGGTGTCTTTTTTTTAACTATAGAATTTAATTGTTAGGTACTTTTCAAACATCAGGGTGAGCTGACTTGCAGCCCTGTGCCTGTGGAATTGGGGAGCCCAGTGTGGTATAATAGAACAGTTTGATCTGATTGATCATCCAACACACATTTTATAAATACCTTCAATTTATCTTCCTTACCACTTGATCCACAGCACCTAGCATAGAGTCTAGCCCACAGTGGGGCTCAGTAAATGTGGCATGAATGAAGAGTGTACTGTTTTGTGAATTACTTTGCTTTTCAATGGAAGAAAGCGGACCCCTAGAACATAGAGGAGCACAAACAGTGTGTTTAGCAACTTTCAGGCAAGCGAAAAGCAGAAGGTGTATTTGTTTCTAAACCAACTAGTATATTATGCTCATAAAATAGTTTTATGTTTTCATTTAATCTTCTCATTACATTCCAGAAATAGTCATGCTGGCTTCATGTGCTTTTTGAAACTGCCAGGAACTTGTGGCTACGGAATAATGGTCTTTAATAAAGAGCTGGGGAGAATCTGGTCATAAAGGAGGTCAGCTGTAATGACCACTCATGGGCCTTGCGGTCTCTTTCTTCTTGCTTACCTAGGTCAGCCCCTTTTCTCACTTTTCACAGTCGTGATGACACTTAGCACTCTCCAAAGCCCCCCACCCCACAGCAGGAGTCGGACATTTTTACCTGATGTCCCAGCACATGCCCCAAACTGAGTTTCTGTTGCCTCATCCTATATAACAAGTATATCTCTTCCTTGATGATGTCTCTGTCCAGCCTGTCATTCATCGCATCCAGAATTGAGAGCCATCCTCAGTATTTCCACCTTGGCCACCAAGTCCTACTGATTCGATTCTCATATTTGCGGTTAAAGAATCTGTCTCCCGAGTCATATGGGCAACGAGAATCTGCCTGCTGCTCTGTCTCAGAGTTGCTCTTAGGTCAGACCTTCCCATCGTCATTCACATTCATGCTTTCCAACTGTGTCTGTCCTCTGCTGTATCCCAGCCATTCACCAGCCTGCTGTCATACTCCACACCCCTCCAGTCCCTCTCCCATTCTCCTGGCACTCTCAAACCTAAATTTGATTTTAAGCACTATTCAAAATCATCCAATAAATGCACGTTATTGTCGAGGTCCCAGGGATGAGTCAGCTGGAGGAAGAATGCTCTGGGCTGGGAAATAGCTTGTGCAAAGGCCTTTGGAAGGAAATATCTTCTTTAGAGACCCTGAAGGCAGATTAGCACGAGTGAAGGAAGGCTGTTGACCCTGCTAGGGAGGAGTGTTTTGGAATGAGGGTGGAAGCAGATCACATGGGACTTTAAGCTATGATAAGATTTTTATCCTTCAGGCCATACCTGAAGGATATTAAGCAGGGCAGTGACATGATCTCATCCCCTGTTTACAAAGAATGTTCTGGCTACTGTATAAACAATGGAGTTGAGCAAGAATAGAAGCTGGGAAACAGGTTAGAAGAAAGGTGGCGAGACCTTGGGGTAAGGCCGTGGCCTCTGCGATGGTTTGGGCACACAGGTGTAAAATATCTTTTGAGGGCAGGAACACCACCATGACTTTGCATTGAGTGTGATAGAGAACAAATGGGTTTGTAGGGGGTAAGGATGGAAGGAAGGAAAAGTTTAGCTGCAAAGGTCAGCAGTTCAGTTTTAGATGTTTGGGATTTGTTAGTAGGTGTGCCAACTAGGCCATTGGAGAAATGAGCCCGGAGTTCACCAAGAGATCCAGGCTGCAGGTCTGCATTCATGAGTCAATTTCTGAATGGCATTTGAAGTCACAGGGTGTGTGGCATGGCCTAGGGTATGAGTGTGCAGGGGGAAAAGAAGCAGAGCCAGGACCGAGACCTTTGTAACACTGGGGACAGGGAGTGACCTGGAGGAGAGCCAGCAGAGGAAAGCAAGTCAGGGAAAACCAGAAGTCCCAGGTGCCAGGGAAGCCTAGAGAACAGTCACTGAAGGAGGGGCCCACTCCTCAAACCCTGCTTAGCATGATAAGAAAGATAAAGCCCAGAAGGCCTGTTGGCTTTGGCGACATGCAGCTTATGAGTGACCGTCACAGGAACAACATTGTGAAGTAAGAGAGAGAAAGCTACGTGGGAGTTATTGTAGAGCGAATGTCAGAGCGTGCCTGGAAGACCATATGGGCCCAGTTCTGTGTGGAGTTGTGTGTGTAATTAGTGAGGGCCCTTGCCTTCCAGAATCAAATCCTCTCCTCGCCAGCGTCTGAAGCTCTAACGATCCCATTCACACACATGTTGTTCTTCAGTCAACGAATCTGCACTGAGGACTTCCCTACCCAGTACCCTGATCATAGAGGAATTTGAGTGCCCGCTACCAGGCCACAGGAACCTCTGTTTATTCATTCAGCTAACATATGTTTAGTGAGCACCACACGTTCCAGGTGCTCCTTACTGAAAGAATAGCAGTAACCCAAAATGCAAAGTCTCTACCTTTGTGGAGAATAATCTATTGGAGGAAAAGAGGTAGCTATAAATAATTTCATAGTATTTTTTAAAGTAAAACAAGAATGAATACAGAGTGTCAGAAGTGGAAGTGAGGGGGGCTCCTTTCACGGAATGGTTAGATGCTGGGTCTAAGGATGTGAAGGGCAGGTGGAGGCTGAAGAGGAGCCCCCTGTGACCGCAGGGCCTGGGGGAGTGTGGAGCCCTAGACAAGACCGATAGAAGCAGGACAAGGCAGGACAGATCTGGGCCTGCTGGAGGGCGAGACTAAGGGTCTGTGGCTGCTCTGCTTGGAGTGGGGTGGGAAATGATGGCAGATGAGGCTGGAGAGAAGCAGGGATCGTGCTGCCAGGTGGGCAGGACCACTGCCAGGTGCTCCAGCAGAGATTGAGCATGCACTGTCTTTTCTTTCATCTGTAACATTTTAAGATGTTTTATTTTTGAAATAATTTCAAACTTACAGAAAAGTCTCAAGCATAGTGCAAACAACCCCTGTATAAGCTTTGCCTAGTCTCCACAGTTGGCATCGTTGGTATCCCACGAGGAGCTGGTCCTGGGACCATCACGCTTACCAACATGATGCTCAAGTATTTTGTATGAAGTGGGGTGATGTTCGCATAAAACCCCTCACATCCCCCTGTATACTGTAAATCATGTCTAGGTTATTTGTAATACTGTTCCCATGCTACGTAAAAAGTTGTTACAGCGTATTGTTTAGGGAGTAACAATAAGAGAAAAATCTATACATGTTCATTTTTTCCCCAATATTTTCTATCTGTGATTGGTTCAATCTGCAGATTCAGAATCTACCAATATAGAGGGCTGACTGTATTTCTTTTCTTTTTCTCTCTTTAATATTTTTCCTAAAAGTTTTTTTTAAAGTTTAGAGTAAATTGCATACACTATACCTCTTTACTGCTAAATATTTCAAATATTTCCTGAGAACAAGGATATTTTCTTACATAAATACGAAGAACAACCCATATTCAGGAAACTTAACAGTGATACCATGCTGTCATTATCTAACCTATAGCATGTATCAAAATTTCACCAGTTGTCCTATTTAAAATCCTCATAGCTACTGCCCCCCCTCCAATTCTCCTGCCCTGTGAATTAGAATCACTTATCATTAAGCCGTTTCTTGGGAAACAAAAAACTGAGTTATCTTAAAAATCCATGTGCAAATTTGGATTTTACTCCACAATCCATCCATGTCTGCTTTAACTTAAAAAAAAAAATCCAACTTAGCACCATTCAGAAAAACAACTCCCCAAGTGCAGTTTCTTATCTTGTTGACCAAAGGTTCAGATGTTTTTGTCCTCAGCATCCATTTTTGTAAACCATGCTGGGCATAGAGGGCTGACACTGCACGTCAGTTACGGGGGCCAAGCAATTTCTCATCTCTCTCTCGATGTCACAATATTTTGAGAACTCAGAGGCACAGGAATCCTTGGATATACATACCAGCATGTTTTTCTCCAGTGCTTTGAATGATTCCCAGGAAACCCCCAGGAAGAGATGCTCAGAACATTCTGCAGAGGTGGTTAGGTAATGTTCTCAGGCCACGCTGGGGGGGTTACAGTGACCAGATCTTCAGGCAGAGAGGGTTGGATTTTGTGGCTTTTGGAAGCATCTCTGAACACTGATCTTTTTTCCAATCTCAGGAAAACACTCAAGAACTTTCTCAGTAGAGATAACTGTTAAATGCTCCCTCTTTTTTGGGGGGTGGTCAAGCACCAGGGATTGAACCCGTGGTGTTTAAACACTGAGCCACTTCCCCAGCCCTTTTTATATTTTATTTTGAGACAGGGTCTCACTGAATTGCTTAGGGTCTTGCTGAGCTGGCTTTGAACTTGCAATCCTCCTGCCTCAGCTTTCTGAACCACTGGGATTACAGGCGTGCACCCCCATGCCCAGCAAAATCTCTCCTTTTTATGCCACTGAAATGATGACTTTTCTTGCTCCTGAATTAACCAAGAGTCCCCAATGATACTTACACCAACGATATAGTTCAGTGGTAGCGTGCTTGCCTAGCACATACAGGACCCTGAGTTGGATTTTTAGCACCGAAAATAAATAAATACAAAACAAAAATGCAGAAGCTCAAACGATGCTTAATTCCTTCTGAGCTATTCCTGTGTTGCACTTTCTTCAGTATTTGTGTGATTTAATCCATTGTGTTGCCAGAAGAGCCCTCGGGGATATGTACAGAGAATTATCTCCATTTTGTAGACAAGAAAACTGAGACACAGAGAGGTTGAAAGGACCTCCCTAACAGCAGTTTTCAAAGTATAATCATCGAAGGTCGTTCTGTTGGGTACCTGAGCTCAAAATCAGCTTTATGGGAGTACAAAGATGTTACTAATCTTTTCTCACTGTGCCGGTATTACATAAGGTGTGAAAAAGAGGTAGAGTAGAACAGCGGATGCCTTGGTAGGTGTCGAAGCAGAGCTCCCAAACTGTCCCAGTATCGCTGTGTTCTTACAGCCACATACTCAGCGCTTACGAAAATGCCAGTTTCCCTGAAGAGCATCCTTAACGAAGCAACCAACCTTCCAGATCTTATTAGATCTCAGCGGCCGAGCTTGTCTTCTAGCAGCCTTACAGTATGGGCTGTGTGCAAGGCCCTTCTGCCACCAATCAAGGTGACAGTTGTCTTGAGAGAAGCCACTCTACCACAGAACACTGTTTTTCTTAGTGAATGAATGACTGAGAGGCAAACCATGGCCTTCAGACTTGTTGGCACACAGTTTCTTAGAAATGAATGGATTGAAATTGTCACTTCTGGGAAAACAACCCAGTGTTTGATGATGATGATAGATTTTGAGCTCTTGAGCAAAAATTATAATTTTAGAAAACTTGTATCTGCCACCAGGAGCTTGACAACCTCTAAAGTAGAATACATACAGGCTTTTCTGGTAAGATTAGTGATGATGTTAACAAATGTGTTTGATGTTTATCGTGAAATACGATTGTGAAATATGCTAACCTGGGGAGAGCTGCATAACTCAGTGAACCAAGACTTTCCTGATGACCTGTGAGTGATACTATAAAATGATGCATGGGTAAAAGATTCATTCACATTATAAGATAGACCAACAGGTTTTAATGTAACAGAGTTTGAAAAGTTCCTTTACTGTGATTGATTGATTGATTTTTTTTTTAATTTTACCTGGCATTGAACCCAGGGACACTTAACCACTGAGCCACATCCCCAGCCCTTTCATATTTTTTATTTTGAGACACGGTCTTGCTGGGTTGCTTAGGGCCTCACCAAATTGCTGACTTTTCTTTGATTTCAAAGTTCATATTGCAACTAATCTTTATCATTTATTTCTCAAAATATCTTGCCTATGTATGGTAAAAAAAAATCACATTTCAAGTAATTGTTGATTGAGAGTCAGCCTTGAAGAAACAGCTATAAAATAAACCATTTTTATGAGCTTTTCCTCATCAATAAGGTGAATAGTGATTTTTTTTTTAAAGAGAAAGGGACAGTGAAAGAGAGAGAGAGAGAGAAACAATTTTTATTTAGTTTTTCATGCAGCTTTCATTGCTCCGAGACTTCATTGTGTACATGGTGCTGGGGTTTGAACTCACATACTTGTACATGCCAGGCAAGCACCGTAACCGATGAGCCACTGCTCCAGCCCCCTGAATAGTGATTTTAATCAACTGATCCATATTTTCACACTGTTTTCATGATGGATTATAGAGAATTCCTCATGGCAAGAAATAGCCTAGCAGAGCGTCATGAAATAAATATTTAATAATACCACCAACTGCTAATATTTCTTGACAGTGAGTTCCTACCATGTGCCAAGCACTTTGCTATGTATCCAATACTCACAAAAAATTATGAAGAGGATCATTTTATATCCCTGTTTTACAGGTGAACAAACTGAAGTACCAAGAGATTAAGTCATTGTTAAGTGATTGAGCCAGGATTTGAACTTAGGTGGTCTAATTCCAGAGTTAAAAGCAACATTTGTGTGTGTGTAGGAGGGATACTAGGGATTGACCCCAGGGGCGTTCAACCACTGAGCTATATCGCCAGCCCTTTTTTATTCTGTTTTGAGCCAGGCTCTCACTGAGTTGCCAGGCTAGCCTTGAACTTATGATTCTCCCACCTCAGCCCCCTCAGTAGCCAGGATTATTACCAACAGTAATCAGTGTATATATACTTTGTTATCCAGGGGTAATGCCAAAACATGGATGACCACCTTGGGTTTCACCTGTTGCACTTTCCCCCGGAAGAACTCATGCGTTAAATGGGTATCTCGTGGAGGAATGACATCGGCTTCTGGGATGGTTCCCCCCTATTCCCACTCTCTAGTCTCCTATGAGTTCTTCATACACCTTCCCCCTCCCCATCCCTATGCCTCCAAGTATCCTAGGGAGCCACCCTCTATTACTCTGAGAGTCATTCAGTTTGAATGACTCTACCCTACTGCTTCCCCAGAGAAAGCATTTGATAAAATTCAACACCACTTCATGCTCAAAACTTTGGAAAAGATAGGGATCAAGGGAAGATACTTTAACTATGTCAGATCCATTTACGACAGACCCATAGCCAACATTATCCTCAATGGAGAAAAACTGAAAGCATTTCCTCTGAGTTCAGGTACGAGACAAGGCTGTCCGCTATCCCCACTCTTGTTCAATATAGTCCTTGAAACCCTTGCCAGAGTTATCAGGCAAGACAAGGAAATCAAAGGTATTCGTATAGGAAAAGAGGAAGTTAAGTTATCTCTATTTGCAGACGACATGATTTTATACCTAGAAGACCCAATAACGTTGGCCAGGAAACTCCTAGAGCTTATAGGTGATTTTAGCAAAGTAGCTGGCTACAAGATCAACTCCAGCAAATCACTAGCATTTCTTTACTCCAGCAACAAATCCGCAGAAGAAGAAATCAGGAAATCTCTCCCATTCACCATCA